>QANT01002113.1:0-38082 GCA_003254885.1 Purshia tridentata | reverse complement strand
AACACATCCTACGGGGACAACACATCCTACGGGGACAACATGTCCTACGGGGACAGATATCCTTGCAGGCACGTTTGCAGCAGGTATATGTGATCTCGTCACTTTAGCTAGATCAGAGAAAGCGTCTGGCTACACTCTGTAGATCTAGAATTCTCCGTAATTCACTATAACATTGTGCGGTTCGGGGATCAACATGAGATATAGTGGGGATATTCCACGTCAATTCACGTCGTTCATCAGGAACGGTGACGTTCTTATCTCCCCCTAACGGCGGGAAGACTATCTCATCAAAGTGACAATCCGCAAATCTGGCGGGAAAGAGATCGCCTGTCAAGGCTTCTAAAAAGTGTAGAATGAATGGGGATTCATAACCGATCGATCTTTCGTTGAGGGCCTAATTTTGTACTTTGTGGCGGCACAATTGGCACATAAATTGCACACCCAAATACGCGTCAGTACGAAACGTCAGGTTCGTACCCAGTTGCCAACTGTAACGCAAAGTAAGGTTGGGTAGCAGTGGGCCTCAACCGGACCAACCTAGCTACAGGCGAGATTGAATAGCCCTATGCAGAAAAATAGTGAAATCTTTACTAGTCTTTGCATATGATGGTCTAGTATTCAACTTTCCCAACGAGCAGGCTTGGCATAGTGTGTCACTAAACACAAAATTATAAGGGGATGCCCATGTGATGAATTGAGGATATGGTGCATCATACTTTGACCTGGGTGTTCTGACCGGTCATGCCATAGCAAAAAAAACTGCTCAAATTAGTTAGCGTCTGGCTAACTACATAGTTTGCCTCAATCAATCTAATGGTCGTCATATAGAGACCATTCGAGAGACATTTCAATTTTTCCAATATACGCTTCTGGCCGTACAAATTTGAAGTTATGCAAAGATATTCCACTCAATTTCCTCAATGATTTCAATGTGATAACCATTGGTTCGAATATCCTTAAAACCCAACAACGTTCTTCTGGAACATGGAGAATTTAAGGCTTCATTAATGGTAAATTCAGTACCATTGGACAACATAAAATGGACTTTGCCATGGCCCTCTACCAGGTTGGATTAGCCTGATATGGTTGTCACAGAGGTATGAGTAGGCAATAAGTTTGAAAAATACTTCCGTTTCCGGAGTATAGTGTGCGTAGTAGCACTGTCAGCCAGATAACAAACTTCCCCACAAAACATGCCTATTCATAAACTTAATTCAATGCATGAAAATAAATAACTTCATTNCTTAATTCAATGTATGAAAATAAATAACTTCATTGAATTAACATCCGAACATAACCAAATTTCCAAAAACTAACAATCCAAAACATAAATCACCAAAATAATTCGAATATGAATCATTATTCAGAGAATAAAATAAATATGGCACAAGCGCCGATCATAACCATGTTTTCGAGTTTTTTTTTTTTTAGTCCTCGAAGTGTCCAGAAGCAGTCTGGAAATCAGTGATCTCTAGTGTGGTATTCATAGAAAATGATCCTTCGACGAAATTGGTTTCATGAGGTCCGCGACTGGCGTAATACTCCTCTATAGCTTGTGCTAATGCACGACAGGTGCGAGACCAATGATCAGTTCCTCCACAATGGTGACATAGATCAATTTGATTATGATTCTGGGGGCAACAGGCCTGACTAGTGTTCCTCTCATTTTGAGTTCTTAAGGTCGAGTAACCGTGATTCCCATCACGTGGACTTCGGCCATGGGAACTGGGGTTATGTGGGCCTTGGCTGCTTGAGCCTTGGCCACGTTGACCTCAATCATATGAAGCGTTATTCTGAGAACCTTTCCTTCCATATCTCCGGCGATCAGATATTAAGCCTTTTTCATGACCTCGGTTTCCCGTTTTGCGGTTTGAACCGCGATAAACAACATCGTTTGCTTCAGGCAATGGTATTGCTTTGGTACCGGCTGGTTGGGCTTGATCATTGTTTAATAATCAATTGTTGTTCTTTTCGGCGAGCAACAAAGTAGTGATCAATTTCAAGAACTTGGTAAAATGCCTCTCCCTGTATTATTGCTTCTGGACCAAACAGGAGGTAGGGAAGATAAAGAAAATCTTCTCCAATAGGTTAGCTTTGGTGAGCTCCTTCCCACAAAATTTTAGGAGTGACCAAATCAAGCAAATCTCCGAATTATACTCATTTACGGATTTGAAATCCTGGAAACGGATGATATGTCAGTCATGTTTTGCTTCGGGCATGAAAATGGTCCTTAGGTGGTTAAACCGCTCTTCCAGAGTGACCCAAAGAGCTCGTGGATCCTCTTCAGCGAGGTACTCAAATGAAGCTTTACATCTTGAGTCCACTTAGTTTCTTCTAGAAACTTCCAAAGCGACAAAATCAAGCTTATTGAGATTTAACATTCTCAAGAAAGGAACAAATAATAATATTTATTGCTTTGGGCAATAACATCCATAAGCAACTAATAAGAACTTCAAGTTCTATCACATGGTAAAATGAATTCAGATTAGACATGTAAAATCTACTGGTTTTATCATGTATGGTGAATTTATGAAGGAAATTTCAAGTTCCTTATATGGCATTATCGAAACTACGGGTTCGATATTATGTATGAACTACTGGTTCATTAATTACCTGCAATTTCTACACATATATTCTAATGCGGAAATATAAACAAGTAAAATATTTATATAATTCAAATAGAATTAAAAATATCATAAGATTGCTCATATAAATGATTCTGCCATTTAGAGTATAAATATTAAAAGAAATGAGCATTATCAAACAAAGCACATTAGTGCAGTGGTAAGGTATATGCATGTGTGCAGGTTGGTCTCTGGTTCGAACCCCAGATAGTGCATGAATTAAACTCTCTTTTTCCAGAGTTTCAGAAAGAGAATGGGAAGCTGCCACGTAGGTGTGCCGACGTGGACGCACAGCTGGGCGCGGACGTGGCGTGCTGATGTGGACGCACTGTTGGGCGCTGACGTGGCGCTGACGTGGCGTGCTGATGTGGACGCACTGCTGGGCGCTGACGTGGCGTGTCACCGACGTGGGCCCACAGCTGGGTGCTATAGTGCATGAATTAAACTCTCTTTTTCCAGAGTTTCAGAAAGAGAATGGGAAGCTGCCACGTGCATGAATTAAACTCTCTTTTTCCAGAGTTTCAGAAAGAGAATGGGAAGCTGCCACGTAGGTGTGCCGACGTGGACGCACAGCTGGGCGCGGACGTGGCGTGCTGATGTGGACGCACTGTTGGGCGCTGACGTGGCGCTGACGTGGCGTGCTGATGTGGACGCACTGCTGGGCGCTGACGTGGCGTGTCACCGACGTGGGCCCACAGCTGGGTGCTGAGGCGCTGGTGGGCTGGTCACGTGGCATGGGCCTGCAGCTTGGCCTGAGGGACTGGATGGGCCTCTAGCGCTGTTGCGTGGGCCTGGTGGGGCCTCCTGCGCTGCTGGGCCTAGCCTGGGCCTGGGCTCTCCCTGGGCTTGAGCCTGAGCTTCGGGCTCCGGCCTGGGCTTGCTGGCTTGGCTTATGCCTAGTTGGGCCTGGGCTTGGCTTGGCTGCGGGCCTGAGCTTCAGGCTCTGGCTTAAGCCTGGGCCAGGTTGCTGCTTTGCATGGGCCTGGGGTGCGGTCTTATTGGGCTCACAAGGCCTGTTGGGCTGGTGGCCTATTTGGCCCATACGACTTGTTGCAGGGGCAGCCGGGTTTGGCTTGGGCCTGCCCTGACTGGCGGCTGCTGGCTGCCTGTGGTGGTGGCCGGCGACTGCTGGCTGCCCGGGATGATTTCCGATCACCAGAAAATTAATTTTCCCCAATTTTTCACTTTTTTTAATCATTCAATCAAAAAACATGAACAAAAATATATAATCTCAATTAAATCAATCATATAGATTTAGGGTTCATGCTTCATGGAGATTTTTACATGCTATCAAAGTTTAACAAGCATGAATACAAAAAATTGTTCTAGAAAACCTACTTGGTTGAAGAACAGATTGAATGATAATCCTCTTTTGTTTGGCGATCCACAATCTCAGAGCTTTTCGTGCTGATAACCTGTTGTAAAAATATATGACTAGGGTTTTGTGGAGGCAGAGAGGATCATCAGGTTCTCTTATTCATTCAGGAATATATATACTTATACAGAGGTAGGGTTTACTCACTTTAGTAAATTACAAGTATACCCCTACAACTAATTACAGGAATAGCCACACTAATAAAGATATTTACAACATCAAATTGTTTGTAACTAAGTTAGACACGTTGGGTGTGGGTATATAGAAGGTCTGTAAACATAACACACCATTACACACACAACAATTGGCCACTGTTTTCACACCCTACCCGTAAATTGAGCTATTGATGTCATTTGTATGCATTTATGAACGCTGGTGGCATACAGTGGGCAACCAACGGACAGAGAAGAGACAGGTTCGACATGCGAAGCACACGTGCTCGGAGTCTTGTGTGTTTGCCTTCTGGCCTTTGCTTGTCCATGCTCTGTCCACATAACTCGGATGAACATGACGACGTCGTTAACTGAAGTAATTCGTTTACACGATTTGGAGAATTTGGGTATGGGATGGACATCCCCATTAGCCAAGGTTGTGGGCAACGAAAACCTACACAATTTAGAAAATGCAAGCTGGGAGGTAGATTACATTAGCAAACGCACACTATTTTACACAACATTGAACACCTCAAGACCTTTTATTTGACACCCACTGTGACTACATACTTGAATACATAGATCACACTGCCCTACGGTCAACAACCCTGGACAATGAGATGCACCCATCCATAGATCAATAACAACAACAACAACAACAAGGCTCAGCCATGCACGCGTGGTGAGCCTTCTTCAGTCGAACCAGTTAGACTTATGAGGAGGCGGAAAATCCTCCTCCTCTGCACGCTCTTTCTCCCAATCATCCAGCTGCCGCCCCAACTCGCATTCGTCACAAGGAAGTTCATTTGGAGGCTTGCAACAGCACAACACAGGTTGTTTGGGCTTCTTCGGTGACGGCATGTGGTTTATCCACTGGTGGCGCATGTTTGGGTGATTCGCCAACACCGGGAGTGGCAGACTCATGCAGAAGTTGCATAATGGGGAGAGGATATCGTCATCGCAAGTACACAATGTCTAGTCCGGTCCGTACACCTCCTGCCTTAAGCAGTTGTCACATAGTGGGGCAGTTGGGTCGCTGGGACGACACTTACAAGGGTTGGGTGGTGAACCGGCACTGGCTAAAGAGGAGGACTCCATTCTTTCAAACTACCAAGGTAATCAATATAGTTGATGGGCATGCTGCAGGACCATGGCTTTATAGGGAGAGCACACTATATTGGATTATAGGGAAAGTAGCAGAGATTCCTTTATTGGTCAGTGGGCTTCTTAGTGGCTAGTACAAATTGTGTCCCCAACTGGGTGGTCAACACAACCCATGTGCACATTAGCAAGTTGTCAACTATTTATTCATTGTTGGTCTACTGTTTGTCTACGGAAATAACTATTGGTCAACCTAATGCATGGAAACCAACAACTGAACATTTCATATTTACTAGACACACAACAGTATAAAGCAATGATCGTTATCATCAAGATCACATACCCGGTCTCCCAAAAAAGGCCGCACTTGAGAAAAGGAATCCACACATGTTGAGCCAGCTTGGTGAAGCTGTGTCCATAGCGTGGCTGGTAATTGTTCATTAGTTGGCCAAAATAACTTTGATTCATTTGTTTTACCATGTTCGTAATAAGCACAACAATTTGGCATCACAAGAACGTTCGGTTACTGACATGTTATATGGCATGCATGCGTTGTACTTGTTCAAACCCAAAATGTCCACTTGTTAATAAGTTCGGGAAATTCTCACAAATAGACCAAATTAATTTCAAAATGACTTTTTTAGACAATTCAAAAATTATTGGACTTCTTTAACTCGTTCACTCAAAATGGGGCAAAAAAACACTCACTTCTTACAAGGCCTGTACAAATGGTATACAAACAGTAGATATGTTGTGGACAAACCAAAGATAGTATAGTCTTGCAACACAAGTTAACGTGTCCACCATTTATGTACTGCCTGTACACCATTTGTACAAGCCTTATAAACAGGCAGTACAAAGACCCAACTTTTTTAGGTACACATGGTGTACAAACAGTGGACAAGTTGTGGACAAACCAAGGACAGTATAGTCCTGCAACAAGAGTTTACGTGTCCACCATTTGTCCACTGCTTGTACACTATTTGTATAGGCCTTGTAATGTTGTGAGCGTATTTTTGTCTCATTTTATGCTACAAACTTAAAAAAGTCCAAAAGTGTTTGGATAGTCTAAAAAAGTCATTTTTAAATTAATTTGGTCTATTTGTGGAAATTTCCCGAATAACAACCCCAAAATCCCCTACTTCTGACAAATAAATCATTTTCATCGAGGCCCTACGAGGTGCCCGTACAGTTGGCATAATATTAAACTACAAAAACTTCCAACCATATCCCTTTATCGAGTAGCCATACCAAGCTTACCTACATCTGACAAAATAACACAAAAAAATTCACAATATAAAACCTTCACTTGCTAGATGATCACAAAAGGTATCATATAGGGCATGTGGGCACAGAAGCACGACATCATTGCCCATACACCTGGGGATCACATTCCCGCCGGAGGCCCACAGTCTCCTTGCACCATTCTTTGGGTAGTGGATGGAGTTATAGCATCCCACAATTGCGCGGCCTCGGGCTACACACTCTTCACATAATCCCTGCGTCGACACAAACGGGAAACATCCCACATGTGATGATAAGAAACACTGCTGCATTATTTCACACCTCAAGTGAACTGGGGTTAATTTACAAATAATCATGCTGCTAAGAGGCTTTATATTTTCAAATGTCGGCAGAAAATATACAGTACATGCATTGGGTCCGTCATTGCTTACCTGAAGAGTGTGAACCCACGCTAAAACTCGCCATCCATTATGGCCTTGCACCCTGACGATTGCTGGAAGTCTGAAACAGTGACCTATTTGCACGTCTGCTGCCGCTTTCTAGCATCGTGCAGCAGCCGTCCCAAATAAAAATACCGCATGAACACCCTGTTGCGCTCCACATCGCAACGTTGTGTTCCCCTTGTGACTGCATCTATTGTGGCGCGAATTTCCTCGACCTCACGTTCCAATGCATCCACCCGACCACTCTACCACGTGGCCCTCTCCTGGTACCATGCGACCTCATCGTTCACACGATCACCCCGACTTGGTGCACCGTCGTCATCCGAGCTTTCATCTGTGATGAACACATGGTTGGATGAACTAGCTGACGGAGGGCTGCCTCGGTGGGAATGAGATGATTGATCCTATAATGGAAGCAAGTTGCCGAATGGGGATTGCGGGCTGGAGGGGGGTTGAGGGCTCAAGGGGGATTGGGGAGGATATGGGTAAGGGGAGTCAGCCATGCTCTCCAAGGGGGATGGTTAGTAAACACAAGTTGACTGGAAGGGGTTAAGAGAACTGATAAGCTTGTTAGACAAACAGATAACGGAGATATTTAGGCCATCCACCATTTCGTCTAAACCCAATAAACCAATTTTAATTACTCGCTTTAAAGAATGCAGATTGCTGTCAAGTCAAGTGAACTGTGACCGGTGCCGCAGTTAGTGCGTACAGAGCATAATGGGACCAAACTCTCAATTAGCGAACACGCAAGTTCCATGGGAAATCCCCAGAAATAGTTGGGGTTAATTTAAAAATGACTTTTTAGACTATCCAAAAATTTTTGGTCTTTTTTAACTCTTTGACTCAAAATAGAACAAACATACCCTCACTCCTTACAATGCCTGTACAAATGGTATACAAACAATGGATATGCTGTAGACAAACCAAGGATAGTATAGTCTTGTAACACAAGTTAACGTGTCCACCATTTATCTACTGCCTGTACACCATTTGTAAAGGCCTTATAAACAGGCAGTACAAATAGACCCAGCTTTTTCAAGTACACATGGTGTACAAACAATGGACAGGCTTTGGACAAACCTGTGACAGTATAGTCCTGCAACATGAGTTCACATGTCCACCATTTGTCCACTGCCTGTACACCATTTGTATAGGCCTTGTAATATTGTAAGGGTATTTTGTCTCATTTTGTGCTAAAGAGTTAAAAAAAAGTCCAAACGTGTTTGGATACTCTAAAAAAGTCATTTTTAAATTAATTTGGTCTAGCTGTGGAAATTTCCCAACTTCCATCATATACTGTAAGTCAGTCCCAGAAATAGACAAAATTCATTTTAAAATGACTTGTTTAGACCTTCGAGTTTATTTGACTTTTTTTGCTCTTTGGCACAAATTAACACAAAAATACCGCCACCCCATTCCAAGGCCTGTACAAATGGTGTTGAAACAGTGGACAGATTGTCGACAAACCACGACCAGTAGTCCGGCAGCACAAGTTACTGTGTCCACCATCCTTGTCCACGGCTTGTCCTGCAACACAAGTGAACGTGTCCAACATTTGTCCACTACCTGCACACCATTTGTATAGGCCTTATAATGGAGTGGGGGTAGTTTTGTCCTATTTTGTGCGAAAGAGCAAAAAAAATCAAACAAATGTTTCGATGGTCTATACAACAGTTAATTTGAATTTAATTTGGTCTATTTGTCAGAATTTCCATATACATTTAATGTCCATAACATCTGAGTTACGGCAAAAGTAACCGTGAGAACGGGTAAGAGGAAAATTAGTAAGTAGCTTCGAATTTCATTGAAATCGCATACGTAATTGTGTGAAGGCATTTGTTATCACGTGTTATTTCACCCCAAGACACTTACAAAGTTGCATCCTGTGCCGCAAACACCATTCTAATTGAAGAAGACTGCTATGGCAACCCATGCATACACTTGTACATGTACATAGACTGCTTGTACTTACATACCCACAGTCCAGGCCACAAAATGTACGGGTCAACATGTCATGACACTTGAAAATGTGGTTGGGATGTAATGACATGTTCCCAAGTGTGGTTGATTGTAAATTTCGAGGTTGGCAGTCACAGACAGCTGGTAGACAAAGTCCGGCCAATGTGTTGTACCAAGTTTTTCGCGTGTCCATGTATTGTCAGCATGGACTGGAGATTGGGAATGCCTCTGTTACAAACTTACTTGTACATGTTTGGTGATAGAATGGCAGCTGTTTGTCCACTCCATGAATCCAGACATGACCAATGATGTATACAAAGTGGCCACGCCGTGTCACCCGTATGTCCACCGTCTATCCACACCTGTTGTTCTTCACAGTAATGCGTATATTGAATTATGTAAACAATTATACGGTGGACAGATGGTCGAATACCAAGCCAACATGATAGACATGAGTAAACATTATGCAGCGCAAATTATGCAGATCGCACAAATAAATAATGACAATGTCAGCCAGGGAATGTGAGTTATTGCATAGATATGGACAAAGTACCCACACAATTTAATACCACAGATTGCAATGGATTGTTCAAGGTACAAAGGCCGGGCACAATATGGATGCCAACACAGTAAATGAGCACGACATATTGGCTGAGTATACGTATGCTAGGGAGTTAACAGACCACACACAGGCCTTTGAAGGGCGGTACAAGGAGGGCGTTCAGTGAAATCCACAAAACACATTCAAGTCCAAGGGTGTGCAAGCGCCAGGCCGGTGGGACAACGGGATGGGCTTCTTGCACGTAGCCCGGTTGTGACGTTCCTCCCCACACCTTGAGCATTTATTCCTTTTTTTGGTTTCGCCTCCAGAGAGGGTCCGTTTCTTGCACGAGCGACCACTTTCATGTCTCATAATCAGGGGCAAAACTACCCGACTCTTCACATTGTCCGGAACATTCCACGTGTCTTCCTGACCAATAGGATTAATGGACGTTGCATAGGCAGCGTGCCATGTTTCGTTGGTGTAGTATCAAGAGCATAATTCATACGGGCTCCACTCACGGTGCCTTGCCACAACCAAGGCATGCTTGCAAGGGAGTCCTTCCAAGTCAAATTCCCTACAAGAGCAAGATCGGCACTCAAGATTCACACATATGGATGACGACTTACAGGGTTCTGCAACGTTGAAATCTGTTCTATTTATAGGATGAACAGTAAGCCGCATGCTTTCTTCCATTCGCCGGTGAAGTGTACTTTCCCCTCTGCCTGGTGTCAAGTACATGGATGATGAGGCTGCTTTGGACCGATGGGTGAAGAACCAAAGTTGTAGTGTGTCCCTGATATACTCAACCAGGGCAGTCACTTGAAGCTCACGGGCATCTTTCAGCTTTGCATTAAGGGACTCGGCAATATTTGTTGACATGCTGTCCCACCTATTGAACTTACAGTATGACCGAGCCCAAACTGCATAGCCCAATTCCTCACCGGTGATCCATTTCCTCACGCGCTCACTCATTACGCATAGAAAACGAAATAAGACTTCTGCTTGTATTTGTTGGCAGCCGAAATGAAGAGATTCAAATAAGGATCATCACTTGCCAGGCTGAACTACCTCTTTATGTTTGCCTTTAGGTGCACAATGCAGTTTGTGTACGCAGCGTCAGGGAAAGCTTTGTAACATGCTTTCCGTATGCTATCGTGCCTGTCAGACACCACTACCAAATTTGGCACATTCCCGATAGTATCACGAAGTTTACCGAAGAACCACTTCCACGAGGCATCGTTCTCACTATCACATATGCCAAATGCAACCGGAAATATATGGTTGTTGCCATCTAGAGCTGTAGCAATTAGCAAGGTTCCGCGGTATTTGCACTTAAGGAAAGTGGCATCAACGGACAAGGTCGGTCTCATGTGTTCAACAAAACCTTTAACGGAAGCTCCCAAGGCCACAAAGAAGTATAGGAAATTGTGGTCTTCATCAGTGAGTATGTGAGTTTTTGTGCCAGGATTTTTTTGCTGCAATTCATAACAATTTACAGGCAATAAACCATAGGATGCCTCCGAAGAACCTCAGATCATCTCGAGAGCCGCCTCCCGGGCTCGCCAACATGTTTTATAACAGACATTCACACCATGCTTCTTGTGCATGTCTGCTTATATTTCCCGGGGTCTATATGAGCATACCAACATACTTATGTTTAATAAACTCACCAATAACACTAGGAGTAGCTTGTCGATGTTCTTTTCTCCCGGGATTTAATTAGTCCACACGTGTGTTTGTCTACAACTTTTGTAATCTTCCAAATGCCCGAAGGCGTATGCCTTGTAGCACGAATCCAGTACAGGCAGCCTTAGTGAATACAGCATTGGGTAAAAATAGTTTTGGTAAACCTTACCACTCGATACTCCTGATTGTCTATAATTGCTTGCAATCCAAGATGACGCCGCAGTTGGCTCTTGTTGTGGAAAAAACCCTTACTTCCCACTTCAACAAAGTGGGTAACCGTGCCATTGAAACCTGTAATAGCAGCACAATCAACTATGCATTTGGTTGCAGGCAATATTTGGCTCGATTGGAAAAAAGATGGCGATGAATCTGCCTTCCGTCTTTTTTGTATAGGACGTGTCCATCGGTCACAACCGGATCGGGCCATTCCCCGGCAAGCGACCAATGAGATGGCACACCTCCAAGGTCCAATGAGCCATGTGGAGCTGTAACTACAGAGGTAGGGGCTGCTGCCTCTTCATTGGCCACTTGTTGGCGGGATGGTGGCCATGACTGAACTATAGATGGGGGGCCAAGTCGACTTTCATCGTCCATGCACTCAGTGAATCGCACAGTAGCTGGTGGAAGTGGGGGAGAATGTACAAATGGCATAATCCCTGGCAACCCATCCTTAGAGGACAGGGCACATGTATTGGAAACCTTCAATGTTCCTGACTCGTGCATATCATTGGTACAGTGGCTACTCCGAAGGGCAGGTAGTGACGTTGGCATATGTGTGGAGTCCATGACTGGCTTGGTGTGTGCTTCTACATACAATGGTACCATGGTATGACTGTCTTGGTTCAAGAAGAAATCCAAATCAAAAACATCTCTAATCTAGATGAATTTGACGGTCCCACGTATTGATTCTTTGGTCGAGTACCTCATGTGTATTGTGTGGGACTCTCTATCAACCCCGAGTAGTTGGCTGGCCAAATACTAAAGCTCATGCAGGGTCATGTGTTTGGGTAGTCGTAATCCTTTCTTGTCCCCACCTTCATATGCCACTAGCTCCCTGGTCTCCTCGGCTGTTGTCCAGTTCCCATTATAATAGCAGATGACATGCACGACGTCCATCTGCAAATGCAAATTGCAATGCACACATTAGTAATTAACTTTGGGCAGGGTACGCATCGAGTGAATTACTCATCAAATTTAGTAATACCATTATGTTGGGATGTTCGCTTGCACGGATGTGACATTGTCTAAAGTTTGGGGTGGCCCCCAAAGTGTGGACAGGCAGCAGACACTGTGTGGACACATGGAAGACAAAAACTGCATTGCTGATGTGGTTACGACTGTGTCCACACATTGTCTGCCTAGTGGTGGCATTTTTGTCCCCGTCCTCTAATTTTGAGAATGGCACATCCGTTGTATAGGAGGTCAACAATTTAGTAACAAGTTTACAAACCTAGCACGTACAAAATATTTGCATGCACTAAGAACCACTAGGGTGGCCTAAGAACTTGCGGTACAGAGTTAGAAGCACCTTAATCCAATTCCCAAAGTTTATATCCAGGTATAAAATACAGAAAGTAGCGACCATTGGTGTGCCAACTTGAGCCAGCTTCTAATTGATACGAAATCAGGACAATCAACGTGCAAGCAGATTGACGGAGTAAGGTGGCTAGGAATTCAATGATTAAAACCAAACAAACATAATATATTCCCTACGACATATGTTGTTATGGGTGCATTAGTAATTTGAACTTTTGCCATGATCCAATGGCTGCATCAATTGAGGTAGGTAACAAAATTATTTCAGGGAAACTACAGGCAACAATGCACTCGACATTGTGGTCTCAACACTTACATAATTGGTGCAGAGGTTGTCTCCACATACAAAAGACAATTAGCAGTCAGACAGAAGGTAATCACGACGGATTGATGTGGCGACAACCTGTGTACTTATTGTCCAGGCTATGTCTGCATTTCAAGCATTGCCACCAAAACCTCAAATAAACCAGCCTATGAGTGTGTATAAGTATCCTATGGCTGACTATACCACAAATAAGCACAGTGCTGAGCAGCGGCACATCTGAGGTGCCTTCCAACAAAACATAAGACAGACCAGTTGTAAACACTTCCTTGTGGTTTCTCCCATCTTAACTGGGAAAAAAATTAAAAAACAAACAAATAGTCAAACAAATGGAGGTGACTCACTGTAGATTGAGCAGTGAGCGCTGGATATCTTCGGTGGGAGCTGGATTTGCCCAGTGGGAGCTGGACTTCCTCAGTGGGCGCTGGATTTCCTCAGTGGGAGTTGGATTTGCTCAGTGGGAGTTGGATTTGCTCAGTGGGAGCTGGATTTCCTCAATTGGAGGTGGATTTCCTCAGTGGGATCTGGATTTGCTCAATGGGAGCTGGATTAGCTCAATGGGACTTACATTTCTTCACTGGCCACCTGGTTGTAGTTGTTGCCATTTTATGGGTTTGTATGCATCGGCCTCAGAGCTTAGATCGCACAAGGTCCTTGGATTGGCAGTGAGGTGGAAACGATAACCCACATATAAACAGGAAGGCTATTGGTGGGAAGGTATTTCGAGTTGGAAGGGAGGTTTTGGCGCGAATGGGAGCCTTTGGCGCCGCTGCGGGTTGGGTCCTCTTTCAATTTGGGAGGAACAGTAACTGACAGTGATAACGGGGGCAGTTCAAAGCATTGAACAAGGTGGACGGACATTCCTCTTGCGTGCCCTTGGTTCCGTTAGTAACCGTGACTGTCTTTTGTCCCAACACCTGGCAAACAGAGCTTGCACATCACAGGCAGATATGGACACGACATAAGTTAGGACAGCGGGTGGCCATCATGCAGACAACATGTAGCCAATGGTTCGATGACCCACGACCAGTCCCAAGTGCACAAGGATTTAGTCGTACTGACTCTAGTCACTCCAGTTCAGTGGGGGAATTTTTCAACCCAAGTGCAAATTAATTAAAACATTTCCAATTATTAATTTTGGAACCCCAAAAATTGCTTCGACATTCGACATGAATTCCTTGGGTAGCCTATTTCGATCAGAGTACGCAAAATTTTCATATCTGTTGTTGTATCAATTTGACTTAATATTTAGTCTGCATACTAAATATTCAATAATTATCTATACATTTATTATTGGGGTCGTACCCGTGATGGGGACGACAACAATTATGAGTCATTTGGTCACAGAAATTAATATATGTTCTATGGGGACGACAACAATTATAATCGGCAATCAGCCCGAGTAGCCCAGTCTAACCCGACTCTAATTTTTCAGGCACAGGCATCCATTAACAAGAGCCGAATAGGATTGTGAGGCCGGCCCGGGCCTGGCTTCGGGCCTAAATACACAACTCCACGTATTCCTCGGGCTTCAGCCTTACAGGCTTTTGGCCCTGGTCGAGTTAAGGCCAAACGGGATTTTGGTCTGGTTTGGTATTCATTGTATGAACATCAAATACAAATGATTCTAAAAAATATCTCTATATTTAATTTACCCCAAACTTAACAACTTCATACAGATTGGGCCACATCCATTTGGGGATCATATATATACACACAAAATAATAGTTTTAGTGTATCAGTCCTTCTCTAGAGAGGATGACGGCACTTTTTAAAGTTTGCGGACGTAGACAGATGGTGAACAATAAGTGGCCAATGTGTGGACACAGATGATGTGTTTGCAACAAATTTGTTGCAGCAAGTTTACAATTTTGTATCCACACATTGTCCACTTGTTGTACGGTTTCTATCCGCCTACGTAAACTTTAAAAAGTGCAATCATCCTCACCTGAGAAAATCCATTTAGTGTATAATGTTTACAGAAGGGCCTAAACCCCTAACAATTGGAAGATTGGGGTTTGGGAGATTGGGCAATTGGGGTACTGACTAATTTGGTATAGTTGGGGTTTTAATGGATGTGATGAGGGCTTCAATATTCAATTGGCTAATTGACTAATTGCAAAGTAATTGAGTGTCAAACTTTCAATTGGGTAATTGATTATTTGATTGGTAGATTACATAATACGTGTAAATTATAACTTATGAAGTTGATAACTTATCAGTCCTTTGGGCCGGATGCTAGCAAATTAGAGAAAAAGTGTGTGGAAAAGGATAACAGGTAGACAATAGGTGGACAATCAATGGATAATACAACAATTGTTGCAAAACATCATCTGTGTCCACACCCTATCATAGTTGCCAAAAAAATGTAGTCATCATCACGTGAGAAAACATGTAAGTATGTTATAATTTTGATGTATACAAATTCATAATCAGTCATTCTTAGAGAGAAGGCCAGCAAATTTAAAAGTTTGCAAACGCAGACAGAGAGTGGACAATAAATGGACACTAGGTGTATATAGAATTGCAAAACTTGCTTTAACAAATCATAATTGCGAACACATCTGTATGTACCCATTGTCCACCTATTGTCCACCTGCGGTCGGTGTCCGCGAACTTCAAAAACGTGCGGTCATCCTCACCTGAGAAATTCCAATATATAATTATAAGACTACAAGTTATAGGGATTTTCTCAGGTGCGAATATTCGCAAATTTTCAAGTTTGAGGAAACAGGCAGAAGGCAGACAAAAGTTTGACGGAGGCAGGACAACGTGTTGAGACATTGCCAAAAATTCCTATGTTTTGAAATATTGTATCCATATATTGTCCCATATTGTCCACCTTTGTCTGTCTACTGGCCATCTATTGTCCACGTTCAAAGACTTTCATATTTGCGGCCATCATCTCTAGCGAACTGATAACCATATATTTTCTTATAATATTTAGTTATATAATTAGGGATGTTCTCAGGTGAGGATGAAAGCATTTTTTTTTTCTGCTGACGCGGACAAAAGGTCGACAAAGTGCGGACACCATGCGGACACAAATGTTGTGTTTGCAACAAGTTCTGATCTGTTAGCAGTAAGTTTTGCAATTTTGTATCCACATATTGGCCGCCTATTGTCTACCTTTTGTCTGCTTCCACAAATTTTAAAATTTACAGACATCCTCTGTAGGACTTAAGAGATGACAACAGGAAAACAACGAGTGAACACAATATTGCAACACATCACCTATCAAGTTGGTGTCCCCACGTTGTCTTTTTTTGTTCGCATCCGCAAACTTTCCAATTAGCCGAAAAAGAGCTGCCGGGATAATCCTGACTATTATATTGGCCTGAGTTATTATTAACATTTTTTGTACCTTATGTGTGAAGCTAATATGTTCTCATTCATAAACACAAAAATGACCGACGAATAAAACCATGGTTGTGGTTGGACATGATTTTGGGTCCCTAACTTCAACTATGATTGAATAAGAAAGATTCCACAGAAGGCTCAGTGTAGCTAATTACATGCCATCAACCTGACGGTTTAGTGAATTACATGGTATCTAAAAATTAGTGAACTACTGAACTGCTAATACACCCTATAATCACAACATCACCACTACACTGGGTCAGGCTACATGATGGCCTAGCGTACATACATGTCCGCAGTTAATCGGACTCGAAACCAACATATATTCTCCTGTGTGCAGCAGTCAACAGAGTGTCCTGCTGATAGCAACTCAATAAACTTCAGCGCAAACACTCCACATTCACCCCTATATATAAGACCAAAGGGGAAATATTAGAGAGATATTCAAAACCGGAAACCATGAGAATGCATCAACACATGTTATGCACATCAGCAAAATGATACACAAAAGAAACAAAAACTGCTCACCCGTTGGTCTGTTGTGGCACACCGGGCATACGTTCAATTGGCCACAGCTGCCCATCACACTCCAACTCGTGCCGGGCATCATGGAACAGTGAATCCTTGAGAATGGCTGGTAGCAACGTACTCATAGGCTGAAGGGCATCAAATATCTTCTTATCGGCATAGAGGTCGACATATGAATTGTACACACAGAGCTTGCGAGCCACAAGGTCAATGACCACAGCTACCCAATGTCTGTCTTCGACATTTAGTGACAGAACACCTTGTCAACCTCAGTCCATGCTTTGCCATAACAGGGGTTCGTGCCTATGACAATGGTCAGCACCCCAATTGGAATTGATATTTTTGTCTTCGCGAACCTTGTTCTATGAGTTGTGATGGCAGCTTGTGTCGATCGGACAAGGAACTGCAAATTTAGTAGGTGGTCAGGAAATATAGTCAGACATGAGAGTGAGTGCTCAACGAGTAAATAAAAAACTATAACAACTAGATGGCTAGCATGCAGACACAACATGGACAACACGAAGACAATATACGGATACAACTTGAATATGCAGCCTAGAAAGAACATAACACCATCTTCGGGGACCACAGTCAACAACAACATACACATACCGAAAAATATCAGTCAATGGTCATCCACCTTGTTCCAAAGGTCCCAGGGTGCTCCGCCTGCCGCTTTCGAAGCAGCCAGAAATCTATGTCAATATGCTGTGTTGCCATGGAACAAAAGGGGTTAGAACAGTAGCATAATCAGCAGCAAGGTGTTAGTTTGGTTTTGGTGCGCATAGAACATTAATGTCAACTTACATCAATGCCAAGCCAGCATGCAGGTGTTAGGTGCTGATGCATGAACCTTCGGTCAGCTTAGAGACAATTCCCAACGAACAACATCTCGCTGCAACAAACAACAACTAGGAACTGTATAAACATACATATGCAACCTTACTTGACATGAGGAAAGGATTTGACAACACACATACCGGGGGTTTTCATCCCAATGTTGAAGGTAGCTGATAAGGTCGTTCATGATCGCGCCTGGGTAATGACCAAGAGGATCAAAGTTGACTGCCTCATGTTGTTTCTTCTGCTTCTTCGCCAGTGGATCGGTTAAAATCAGTTTCAATCTGCCACCTTGCCTCTTATACCTCCGGCCTCGACCCTTACCAACAGCCATGCTCTCACCACCCATTCTAGCAACGAATTCTGAAGGCGAAATGATGTCTACACTATCAACGGCTTCTACACTGCCCTATTTCTTGCCTTGGTTAGTGGAAGCTGGAGGATCATCCTTCCACTTCGCCACCAACTTGCACATGAGCTGATAAAGGTCCACATAATTGTCGAGCCTATATGTAGATGGAGAGGCAGCCACTGCATGAGTTTGTGTTTGTGTATGCAGCGGCTGGTTTGCTAAGGCGACTTGGTCACTGTCCACAATGGCCAAACTTGCTTGTACATCAGGGACCGGCACAAATGACATCACTACATTCGAACACTCGGCTATGGGATCACTGCTCTGTTCAGCAGCCACACCTTGATCGTCCCCCTTATGATCGTCCCCCTCTGACTTCTTATCACCAGTGGAGGGCCTACCAACGTTGTCCCCAACTGCTGCCAAGTTGAGGATGCAAGATTTTCAAACCCTCGGGGGGGTGGGGGGGAGAAGATCTTCATTCCTCTCAGGCGAGGGCTGGAATGAGGAACCGCCAATGGGACTACATCCCTCAACATCCTGCTGCGTGGTTGATGGCGCCAACATGCGCTTGACCTCCACTACTAACTCGGTAACCTTCTCCATTTCGGCCTTAACAATGGCCCTTGTCTCTTTCACTAGGTCAGTCCTGAGTTGGGCAAGGTCTCTTTCAAATCTCTTGGCCATAGCATGCATCATCTCTACCTGAGAAAGACATTTACCCTTAGGGTCAGCTCAAAGAATAAACAATAAAGTTGAAACACAAAATACATATGGTGTACAGACAGTGGACAGGTTGTGGACAACCCAAGGACAGTATAGTCCTTCAATAAGAGTAAGGTGTCCATCATTTGTCGGCTTTCTGTACACCATTTGTACAGGCCTTGTAAACAGGAAGTGTTACAACATTGTTAACACTCACGTTGAACATACATTGCCATTACCAAAATTCCCGTGATGAGACAGGTAGTCTAAAAAGCAGGTGTATTATGGAAAAGGTGGTTTACCATTGAGGGGTCTCGCGGTTGGTGAGGGGGGGTGGGTTGAGCAGCATGGAGGGAGGATGACGTGCCTCCTACTTTCGAGTTGTTTTTGGCACGACGCCCTTGCTCTTCATTCTCAGCCTCATACCATCTCTCATCCCAGTACGCCGCAACCTTCTCAGTTGGCGAGGGCTCGATCACTCGCACGTCCGAATCTTCCTGCACATTTCAAGATAGTAATTTAAATAAAAGATATGCCTAGTCTCAAAATTCTACACTTTGAAATTGATTTCTGTGTCTTCTGTATTAATTCAATAAACTAAATGAATTAATTTGAACAAGTTTTTCAATGCTTCATTGACCACAGGACCGTAAGCCCTAAATTTAATTCAAATATTGAATGAATGAGAGAAGTGTGCAATAGCTAACCTCATCAAATACCAGCAACCTCTTCATCAAGTCCTTCATGGTCAAGCCTCCAGATTTTCGCCACCGTAATATGCGAGGGCCGCATTCGGTTCAACTCTTACCACAGCAGCCACGGACAAGAAGCTGGGAAAAGTTTCATACGCCCAAACCTAGGAGTTAAAACAACAATGGGTGAAAGCATTTTCAAAATTGTTAGAATCCGACATGGTCACACAACGTAGCAAAAAAAAAATTAAAAAACAGCTACCTGGAGGGCAAACGGGAAGCCCGTGAATTCATACTCTGATGACGATTTACCTTCCTTCACAGCCTTCTCAAACCGTGTTTGGAGATTCAGATCACGAAATGCGTCCATCGTCTCAGCATCTGACACGGTGCCCTAAGGAAAATTATAAAACTCCTCCAGGTTCTCTACGACCTTTAGGAACCGGAGGTCAATCTTGTTGCTCTTTGTCTTCCTAAGAGGACAAAATATAAAAAATATAGGAGGCCCAGCCAAAATCTGTCCTCGGTGTCCTCACACGTATTAAACTTCAACTCCAATTCATTATGACTAACGCTCTTTTTTTGGGGAAAATACCTCAACTTCAGCCGGGAAGAGTTGTCCATCACTTCCACTCCATCGTACTCATTGAACTGTATTTCTGGTTCCCCGCCAAAACACAGCCCGGTTATAAGGGCAAACTCCCTCTTCCCGAACCTCATAAGTTGCTGCTTCGACAGCGTAAACACCATGCCACCACCCCTATCATCTTCACATTGTGCGCACCGAAGCAGCAGCCGGTGCACAAGTGGTGCATTGAATCTTAGCCGGTCCTCGGCATCAAGGAAGTGCCCAAAAGGGCTGCCCCGGAATCTGGCCATTTCATCGTCTGTGAACCTGGCCCTTAAGGTTCTCAAGCTCTCAGTGAGCAGCAACCGGCAATTAATCCAGGCTGAGTGTGGAGGGCACTTGCACTTCAGCTTGTACTTCAAACCACCTGACATATTCCTAAAAAAATGTGGACAAACATTAAGTTGCAGACATGGTGCAGACAATGGGTGGACAATGGGTAGACAATGTATTGACAGGGAATGGACAATGTGTACACAGAGAGGGGACAATATGTGTACACAGAATTCCATAGCTTGCTAGCACATTAATAGTCGGCATAAGTGCATCTCATGCCCTCAAATGTGATCATGTCGATGATTGTGAGACAACTAGGACAGTTCTGAAAGCCAACAACAGAACTACATAAACTACAGCTTCAAGAGAGATGACAGAATTGGATTTTTTGGAAATTTCCTCACAACACAATTGTTTAAGCTTTCTTCATCTTTCAAATCCTGTACTATATCCTAAAAGATAAACCGGATTCTACATTAACCGTAATTGTACATTTGTAGGATTTTCATTCTCATATGCTATTTTTTTTTTTTGGTAAACAGGAAGGCCAAAGGCCCAAACACAGTAGCCTACCCACCCACAAACCGAGAGTGAGAGAGGCCACTACAATCCTCAAATGAAACTTGAATACAACCTAAGGGGGGCTGGGCGAAAAACCACAAACCCAGATCAATTCTCATATGCTATTTTGACAAATCATCCCCAAATATAAAAACCCAACAATGATCACCACCAAAAGACAAGACCCTTTACCCTTCTGCATATTGCATTAATCCCTGTTTTTCTTGCTTTCAGTGCTCCCAGCTCACCATGAGAGTCCTAGTGAACTCTTCACAAAACATCCACTCTGCCAACCCAAAACTCGAACTCAAATGCAACAACAACATATATGAAGTTCAAAAAACTGACCTTCCCGCCAAAAATCAGCATAACCACTTTTGGGTATGGCGGCCTTCAGCTGGCGATGGACCTCTGGCGCATGGGATGCGGGGAATGTCACGGACCCTCAGCTCTGATGTCAACGTCAATCTTCCTCGTCGCTGCTGTCTCTCTGTCTCGCCCTTTTGGTTCGTATACTGTGTTCGCAAGCTCAAACAAGCTACGGTTTGCTTTGGAAGTTAACTGGAATAGTGGGAGGTTACTGAAGTTAGAGGAGGTAACGGGTTGAGAGTGGAAGTTAACTGCAACGGTTTGGGCATACTGACGGAATAGAGTAGATTAACAGAGGTGGAGATGGACGTTAGTGGGTGGGGTGGGGGCATATTTATCCACATTTGGGACAAAAAGTTAGAAAAGTCATAAAATTTTTGTAGGGTGTAAAAAAGTCATTTTGGTATTTATTTGGGCTATTTGAGGCAATTTCCCAATTTTTTATGGGTGCAACAAGTCATACAAAATCAGTGTTAATAATTATGACAATGTAGCTAGTATGGACAATGCCATTATGTGTCTTGGGTGCTAAATTTCTAACGCGTGTGTGCTATTCTACCATACAAGTGTACAATAGCGAAGATTCATAACTTTTTCCTTGACGTATGTGCAAATGTGTTGTAAGTTAAAACACCATGTATTTACTTTCACATTTCTTTGTGTATATATGAAAAAACTATAAAGAATAATAATGTATAGCTCATTACAATTAATTGTGTTTTTCCTTGTCTTTACCTTCATCGAGAAATGAGAAGTGAGAACCCAATGATCTTAAAAAAAACAAAAAGCGAAACCCAGTGATCTTGTACAGTAGTGAAAAGAAATCTGTAAATGAATTATGTAAGGAATTTACCACTTTACTCCTATTGCATTCTGCACCATTATGCACAATAGTACATACAGCATGCAGTTTGCGCTTTTTTACGTTCAGCTCTTCATTGACTACTATGGAACCTCCCTTGTTAACTAAGTTAATCTGGTTAATACCCCTGTAATGACCCTTGTATATATATAAATGACTGGACAACAATTTAGTCTCTCTCTTCTCTCCTTTTGTATAAATTGCTGTTTTTCTTTTTATCAATAATATTATACTACAATAATGTAAATAGACGACACTCAATAGATAACGGTATGTGTTTTTACCGTTATCTTCATTTGACACACAACGGTTTTTTATAAACTGTTATATGAAATGATAATATGCTATGGTTTTTAATCTGATTTTTTTTTTGATTTATTAAACACGATAGTTTTAGAAAAAAACCGTTGTGTTAGGCAACTTAAAAAAGAACACGCTCTTTCTCCTCCTACTTAAAAAACACGCTGTCTCTCTCCTCTACTTAAATATCACGCGAGCTTTCTCTTTTATCTATCAATCACGCCTTTCTTTCCCTTTTGTTCTTCATCTTCTCCCTAAACTCCCAGCCCTAATATATATATACCTCACATGCTGATCCCAAAACTCCCTAAGCTTCCTCTACCAGATCCCTTTCACTATCTTCTCCATCTATCTCTCTCGTTCTAATATCGATGAAGGATAAGACACCTAGCCTCTACCGCGCGCGGTCGAAGCTTGCACGAACTCAGCCAAAGGGATGCAAATTGAATTTGGATTTTTGTGAGCAAAGGTAAGAAAAAGGAGATCGATGGTCTCAGCCCTCTGTTTCTTTCTCTCTTTCCCTTCTTTTCTAGCTTCCCATTGTCAGCCGCCATTGACGCTCTCTAATATGAAGCTAATAGATGGTTTTCCTTTCTCTCTAATTTTTGAAGCTCATCACTAATTTGATTAGGGTTTTATTATGACTTTAGATTTTCTTGATTTAGGATTTAGGGTTTTAATGTTGGTTTTGATATTCTTGGACTTTCCCAGCCTCCATTCTTCTTCAGTTCTTAATTCAACCTACTATAAACCGATTTCACCAAGGTATTTCATAAATTCATTTTTTTTTCACTCTCTATGTGTGTTCTTTAGTTTTTTTCACCAAGGTATTTCATAAATTCATTTTTTTTTTTTCACTCTCTATGTGTGTTCTTTAGTTTCTGTTATGGGTTTTACATGTGGTTCAGACTAAGAAAAATAGTATACCTAATTCTTCTTGTCTAAGGTGAGCACATAGTGATTCTGATTGAATTTTTTTTTTTTTAATTGTTTATCCTATAATGGTTCTTTGTTAGTTATTTGGCACTTTGCAGATTTTAACAGTGACACTAAGATTCATTCAAAAGGATGCAGGAAAGAAGAAATCATCTTTCAATCCAAGACCATATTTTAGATTGTTCGTTAATTAGCTACTAGACCTTGCTTTTTTTTATCCTGTTATTAATGGTGCTAAATTACAGGTCTGGATCATGTAGATGAACTTTAGGTTTTTCTTCCTTTTCTTTGTCATTTTCTCTATGTTGATTTACTAATTTTGGTTATCCAGTCCATGTTGCATATATTGATAGCCTTTGCAAATGCATTTTATGCTTTGCAGCCCCTTAAATTAAGTTCCTACATTCAGGTTAGTACCATGATTCCGTTAATTTGTCATTGGTCAATAGTAGGTAATGAAACGTTAGTTCTTAAGTTAATGGAATGTTATCTTATAATTCTATAGTTAAAGTGGTTTATAGTTTGATGCTTGTCAAAAAGTTTTTGCCTATCTGATTACAAAATTGTTGCTATCATTATTAACGACTACTTGTTGGAGATCCTAATTTTAGAATTTGATTTAGTTAGGAATTCAATTTATGTTGATTTTGGACTGGCCCTCTAACTAGATCTGATGATTATGTAAATATAAATTTGTGATATTAATTCTTTTTGGCATTTTCAATTTGGAGGACAGTAAGAATGGTAGTGAACAAATAGCGACGGAAAAGCTTTTGTTAGTTGGAGACCAGTATTTGGGATTCAGACTTTCTAAGGTTGCTGCATCAACCTTAAATTTCTTTCAGATTGTTTATGTTCTTCCTCTCATAAATATGGACTTTGTTTTGCAGAGCTGTAGTTGAGATGTGATTCAAAGAGCTACCTTGCAAGGTGAAACCCATGATACAGATCCAAAGAAAAACAATATGGTAAGTTTTTGTTTGTTATTGCATCATAGGTTTGGCTTAGTTTTGTTTTATTTTATTTGGTGCTCATTTCGTATGAAAAAAAAAGGCTCCCTTTCTCTACTAGTTTAATGTGTGTGTTTCCATGAGGATTCTAAATTTGAGAGTGATTAAGAGCGAGGGTGGAGTGATGACATTATTTGTCTACCATAACTGTCAAGAATAACTGGAGACTTAGCCTTAGTTGATATTGTAACTGAACTGTACTTGCTGCGAAAACTAAGTGCTTTTAATTAGAGATATTTGTGAAAAATAGACAATTAAAAGTCAGTAGCCTAGGGGTAGGGGAGAACTAATTTTAGTTTTATCTAGTAAATTAACTATGCAGCTGATTCAAAAATTAAGTTTTAACCAAACAAATAATCAAACTAAGTGCACAATATTTTTTAGGGTGGAAATCCATAAGGGGAAAACCACAAGATGTAGTCTAGAACAAATTTTTTTATTTTTATAAGAAACAAAATTTATTAAAAATAATAGAAATACAAGAGGAAAGTAAAGTGGAAAAGATTTCCACCAAAATTAATGTTGAGCAACCATCTCGATAAAATGGATGATGATGAGAAGACTCTCCCTGCAGATAAGGTGTGGTACTAGGCTTAGTTTTTTCTTTTTGCTGCATCTTCTCTAAGTAGCAATGAGTTCTTTAAATGTGTAGATTACCAATAAAAAAAGCAAATCGATCAATTGTATTAAACATGCATGGTAATCAGCATAATATTATCTTGTGCTTTTGATGGTCTTCAACCAATTTAATCTTATGCTTGGTGGGTTTATCCTCATCAGGTCAGTAAAACCACTCCAACACTTGGACTGATTTTCTTAAAGGTAATTTCTAGACTGATTTGAAATAGTACTCTATTTTTGGGTTTTTTCATTATGGGTTGAATTTTATTTTAAAATAGTACTCTATTTTTGCCTAGTTTCAGTGGGAGCCGACGAAGGACAACACTTGTACCCAAGAAGATACCGTTGAAGTTCAGGTTGAATGGGCCAGCAAACTTTGTGGGTCAGTATATGTAGACTACAACTTGGTTTTTGGTATGACATATATAGCTTCAAGAGTGTAAGATGCAATTATTATTGTGGACTACTTTAGAACTCGAGCAAATTGTATTTTGTGAATATATATTTATTATGAATGTTAATATTATGTCTTATTTGAAGTACAACTGTGATTTTTAACTTACAATGGTTCAATATGAGAAACCACACAAACCTTAAAAAGACATTGTGTTAAGTGACTTCATGCAACAGCTTCCAGCACAAACTGATGTATCAAACATTTATATACATCTAAATAAACATGAAATTAGTATCCTACACAACGGTTTTATCACATAAAACCATTGTACTAAGTGACTTCATGCAACAGTTTTCAACACAAATAAATGTATCAAACACTTATATACATCAAAATAAACTTGAAATTAGTATCCTACACAACAGTTTTATCATCAAAAACCGTCGTCTGTAATGCTTTCATATAACGGTTTCATATTAACATTGATGTCTAGATAGGTATTTAACAACAATTTTCTTTAAGCCACTAGTTTTTAAGGGTATATACACAACGGTTTTACAAGAAAAACTATTGTGCTAATGTCATCAACACAACGGTTAACAACTGTTGTCTATTGGTACCCCAATAGACGTCGGTCGATTATACGACGGTTTTGGAGACTAATAGACAATGGGTAAAACCCGTTGTCTGTTAGCTTTTTTGTAGTAGTATATATTAGTTGCAACTCATGCTTACTAAATGGATAAACCCTCATAATATAGTACTTACTGGATCATATCTCAATATCAGGTTTCAGTTAAACTAGAGACCTTTACTCGATTGTTCAACATATCATATGGAATATTTATGAAGATATCACTAATTGAGCCAGATTTAAATTATTTGATATGTGGCCAATCTTACTATTAAGTCTAACTTTTAAGTTGTGTACAAATAAACCTATACCCTATCCAAATTTTTAAGTTTTATCAAATCTAAGTTATAGTACACCATGTAGTACCTCAATCTTCCTCCATTCATGATCTACGGGACCCCTAAACTATCTTCAATCCAACACATCAATTGGAACATTGTGCGGTCAACAGCTTGTTGCCCAAGATACTAAGCAAACTTAGCAACTGTTTTGGATGGAGCAACAACCTATCCATAATTGTTGAACCTAAGTAACTCAACCCACTCCAAAGCCTAATTCTTTGGGTTCCGTACCCCAAGTGATGGTTTAGGGAAGCAGCATTCATATGGGGAGCAGCTTCTCGTGCGGGTGCGTCCATTCCATTAGGATCACTCTTCTGGGTTGTTGTCTCATCAAGTTCGGCATGCCCCAGTTGAGTCTCATTTACCACATCAACATCCATGTAAGAAGCTTCATCACTAACAGTTCTTAAAGTAGCTATGGACCTTCAGAATGAGCTAGGAAATCATACATGAGTAACAAACAATTGTACATTTAACCAATGTTGTACATATAGTATGATTTTATAAATTTGTCACACATCTCACACAACTGCAGAATGGGGACTATTCCTTCTGGTTGCACATTAATGGAGTTAATTCCATATAACCATCACACATTTTAATCATGACCCCCTTTATGCAAATAATATATCAAATTTAAAAACATGCCCCCCTCTTACACATTTATCTCGTGCCCCCATTTTATGCAAATAATATAGCACATATTGAATTAATAGATTGATGTCCCATTGCATAGATTGTTAAAAATCACAGGCATAAGCCCCAAAAATATTATTTATTCTTTAATCATATGTCCTGTCATTATGGAATTCTTAGGATTATGTATTAATACACATAAAGGCCACTGTCCAAGTTGTATATATATTTAAATAACAAGCTATACATGGATTCGATCACTTATCAGTACACCCCAGTTGATAGTTTATATACAATCACACAAATGGACCATCTTTTTTATTAAGTTTGGTATATATATACATGCAATTAATAGTTTCCTTCATCCATTTACATTTAGTAAGAGCTGAGCATGTGGAAACACCAAGCTATAGCTAACCCCTTTCGTCAATTGTTTATGTAGTCTTAGCAAACATAAACATCAACTCTGGACATCTGCGACTTAAGGTCATCCCTGTAATAAATGTTAGAGTGAGGACCTTGACTTAAATGGCATGTCATGCATATAGTAGTAAATAAGTTTCTATCTACTATAACCATGAAGACTTTGCATGTAAATCTTACATGGTCTCGGGACCATTGCTTTTCAGGTTTTAATGGAGGAACGGTGTCTAGGCTAGGCATTTAGTTGTTGCAATAACTAATACACTTATATATACCATACTGAAGTTTGGTATAAAGTGCTTTAACACCCTAAAGCACCTAAGTAAAACAACGATCACTAATCGTACCAAATTTTTAAAACTATTTAACAAGACTAAACCAATCAAACACACTTAAGTCTGGACGACATATGCACAACTCAAGAAACACAACCAGCAAGCATTTCAAATATTCATGTGAGGAGTGACAATCTAGGCACTCAAGGATCCATCAAAGTAGGCATCTCAGTGCTAGCCACAACTAAAGTGAGATGTGTGATGCTAGATTAGATTAAGTTCATCGGTTGAAATATTATCAACCATAAGTCAAGGTGTGATACCATATACCAAAGAAATAAACAGAAGTTACATAAATGCCAAATAAACCGAGCAATCACAAGGAGGAAACACACAAGTTATTCACCCAAAAAAACCTCAAAGGGTTAAAAAACTAGGGGTCTTATCTGCTGACCGGGCAATCCGGTTCAATATAAAGTCTATATCAGCACACAAGCTCATTTACCTACTCTAAAACTAAGTAGCAGTTAGCATACCTACTTTGTGCAACCGTCAACCAACAAGCTTAGAGTTAATTGCGTCGCTAGCAGCTCATTCTTTAGCTCATCAACTAACAGTACCCATTTGCAACTTGCTTGTGGATTTTAGATATGAAAGTGATATGCAATATTTTGGGTTAACAAGATCAACTCCTTCAACCAAACAAGATTTGAAGAAGCCAATACAAACCCAAATCTAAAAACTAGAGCGATGTGTTTATGCTTTTAAAGTAATAGGAAACCCACATACAAAACCCATTTAGTTTTTAGTCAAAAAAAAAAAAAAGATGAACACAAGAAAATTTTCAAAGAAAAACTTTTCAACTCTTGAAAAATAAAATACCCATTTGATCTCTCCAAAAACTCAGCTCAAAAGCTGCTCTAAAACATTCCAAAAATATGAGAGACGAAGAGAATGAAAGGGCTGCCCGTACCCTATAGCAACAGCCACACACACACACCCACACTATTCCACATGGCAGCCAATGATAGGTGCAAGTCTCAACAAACTTTAAGGACAGCACATAACCAAATATGCTAAAAGAGTATCCAAAGATTCATGTGTGAGAGGGGCTGAGATATTTTGAGAAAGTTTCCATTTTAGAAAAAGATTGGAGAAGATGATGAATAGTGCAAAATGAAAACCTATTAAAGATGATGTGGGCTAAAGAATAAATGAGGAGAGTAAAAGCTCAATCATAAGAAGTTAAAAAATCAAACATGTGCAAATATCCGTGTAAAAGAGTGACCCACATAAAAGACTCTCACGTGGGATCACTTAAATTCATAAGATAGTATGTGCAGTTCACGTGCCAGAAAAGTGTAGTGTATGATATGTCATAGACCAGTCAAAATATGCACTATTCTGTAAAAATGTGATGTTGCGTGAAATGCATAACATGGGTATTAGCTTAGGCATGTGAGATGTAAAACTAGTTGTGTAGTCTTCATTGCACACTCAAATGATCCTAACTTAATCTAGAGCTTGTGTGAGATTCAAATATAAAATGATTACAAGCTGTTTTGTCAAGGAAATTTCCAATACAAATATTGAACCTAACACATACCAAATATGTACTAGCAACCTAACCACAGTGCCGACATGGGGTAGACACAGTGTCGACACAAAATTCCAAAACTTGTTGCAGCACATTAGAACTTGCTGCAACACATCATCTGTGTCAATCCCATGTTTACATTGTGTTAGCATTGTGTCAGCGTTTGCAAAATTTAAAAAATATAGTCATCCTCGCCTGAGAAAATCCCTATATATCAAACAATACACTAACACTTCAAGGTCATTAAATCAGATGTGATCCCCTTTTCAGCACACTCTCATGCATCTTTTTCTACTACTTCTGCATCGAATTCGAACTTGGAATCCACCATGCCAAACATGTATCTAACCACATTGTTTCTGGTCCATGCATAGTCAGCTCCATGCCTCATCCAAACCCCCTCATCGAACTCAATGAAATCCATGTAGTTTGGATAAAATGGAATACCTCTGTCTAATTTTATATACTCCACATGGGTGTAGTAAGTAAGAAAATCTTCCTCCCATGTTCTGTCATCTTTCAAAAGCCTTACCAATTCACGCTTATTCTTTGATCTCACTGAGTTCCTCCTAGTTAGTGATTTCATCCTATACATGGTTATGCAACTTGTGCCCTTCCCTCTATTCCAAGTCTGGATTGGTTCCACCACCTGAGGGATCTCCTTTTTTCCAGACGAACTTGCCATCTGCCCAGATCACCTCCTGCACAAAATTCAAAATTGGCCAAACCTTGTAAAAAATTCACCCTAAGCATAGTATAGCAACCTAGCATAATAGGTAGATATTTTACACTGTCTTTGCGTGCAATATACCAAACTACCAAAAATTTGTTAAATGTGGACACAGGTACATGGTAAATGAGAATGCCAATAGTGGAAACTGTTTGATGGTGGCCACTACAACTATTTTGCACATTAACCAAACCCAAATGAATCTTTCAAACTATGAGAAGTGAATATTATCTGGACAAACCACCCAACTGTAGAACTTGTAGGAGTACAGAAAACATACCTGAATATCACTCAACTTCCTACTATCTCCACTGCACACTATGATACATAAATACACAAAGTGAGTATTAAATAGAAGTAAGACTTCCGCAGGGCATCATTAAATGGGTTAATTGAGTCAGGTATTAATTTATGGCCTTAATGCTTATGGAGATATGGCAATTAAAATTCCTATAGCAACCTCCAAGGTGATAAGACATCAACCATAACTCTTTACACCCAACTACTTAATGCACACTAGTTTATGGCTGCATTCCCTAAGGTGGAAGATTGACGTGTGAGGCAAATCTTAACCCCCCAGCAGACCAACTACTGTCAAAATATAAGAGACTTCACCAATTAAGTCAAACCATAAAATTGAAGCTACCAATGTAAATGCATCAAACCCTGCTCTTTTTCATGCCTAGCCGATTCATTACTTAATTCCAAAAAAGTAAACCCATGCATATATTCCAGTAGCAGACATGAGTTACATTTCATACCCAACATACTATGAACTAGGTAATATACGACATAGACATACATTGAATGCTAGACATTGTTAATCATATATAAAATTATGTAATTAGCCCTCATCTATTGTAACCTGACTACCTAATGGGACTCAATCATCGACTATGCATGGAGTCACCCACGACTCAGCAAATGTCTCAGGAACATATTAGTTATCCTAACTCTCTTCACCATTCTGAGATGTGATGGGGTCACATTGTGTGGCCGCGGTGCTTGGTGCCACCACTTGTTGCCTATCACTTGCCACTTCAGCCTTCAACAATGGTGTAAACACCATGGGCACCATAGGGGAGTAGTGACCAGTGCTTTGTAAATCCGTATCACCTGCCGGAAAGTACTAGTTGATGATCCTCTTAGTTTCTCCATCATGGTCTGGGATTGGTATCCTCTTAGTGCCAACTGTATGTGTATTCCCCTCTCTCAGTGCTGGTAACTACTCTATGTTGTCAATATCTCTATTGTGTTTGCTTCATTTGGAGGAACGAACAAAAGCTTACCTCGGCTATTTCTACAGACTCATGGAACATGTTGATTCACAAGTTGTTGACAAACTGACTTCTGGTGTGATCAGAAGTGGTTGAATCAATATGGGAGCTGGCATCATTCACAGAAGCACTGTAATTTGGACATGGAAGATTTGTGATAAATATTCTTGAAAAATGCACATAACTTAAGAATTATTTGAGAGGTGTTCTTCAGCAGTATCGTCTGGATTGTGAGTGGTACCAAATGCTGAATAAGGACATGAAAATTATGACTCTTGAGCCCAGAGATCTTATTCTTACTCACTTTTATGCACCGGTTTATGTTTGAAGAGTAACCATTAGGGATTTTGATGCTCTTCAACAACTGACAAAATATGAGTTTCTTGGTAGGACTCAAAGTGAAGGCAGCTGGTGGTAGGTATGTTTTATTGCCACACCTGACCGGGTGAAGGATAGGCTTTTAGTTTAGAAGTTCAAGATTAGCCCTAACATTTATTTCATCCTTGTTCTTGCCTTCCATACCCAAGAGCGTACCAACTAGACTATCGTACATATTCTTTTCGATGTGCATGACATCTAAACTATGGAGAAGTAAGTTAAACTCCCAATATGGTAATTGTAGAAGATACTTCGTTTTTCCAAAGACCAATGTATTCAACATAATATCTCTTTACGGTTTGCAGCGAGGCAAATGTCCTAGACCATTTTTGCCAACTTTGAATGATAATATGGATAATTGACTTGAACAATCAGTCCCAGTTAATGAGACTAGCGCCACCTGTGTCTCAAAATGACCATTAAATGCAGCCTTCTCCATCCTAAACCTATGTTTATGTCCTTGCTTCAAGAATTGAGAAATCGTAAAGTGAGCACACTGGGGCCATGCCATTTTACCCTTAGTGCTCCATCTAGACAAATTTGCATATGCAGAAAAATCATTTATGGTCCATAGCAGTACAGCCCTCAGGTTAAAAGTTTGGTCACTGATCTACAAGAGGTTCTAAATATATTTCTATATCATTACCCGGTACCTTGGGACAAAGAATCAACAAAGACAAAAATAGATATGGCAGCTTCATGCACATCCAAGGGGATGGCCATCACCACTAGCCACATGCTGTGTTGGCTGCTTATCTGCTCAAGTGGATTGAAACCATTACTTGCTAAACCGAGTCTGACATTCCTAGGCTCATTTGCGAACTATGGGAAGCGATTGTCTATCTCCTTCTAGGCAGGGAGTCAGTCAGATGCCTCATAACACCATCATTGACCCGCTTAGAAGTGTGCCAAGTCATATAGGGAGTGATGTGCCTTGACATGTACAAGCGCTGAAGTCTTAGACCTAGTAAGAAGTACCTCAACACTTTGGCAGCCACCTTGTGACATTCTGAGTATTTTGAACACTGAACCGAGCAGCCCCACATACTTTGCATACTATATCATTGTAGTTATCTTTCCAAAACAACATGCAGTCATGTGGGCAAGCATCTATCTTCCCGTAAGACAAACTGAGTTGTCCAATGAGTTTTTGAGTTTGGTAAAATGATGGTGGCAGCATTTCCCCTTCAGGAAATGATCTCTTAAGCAAGCTAAGAAGGTCCAAAACTGACTTGTCGGTCCACTCATGTAAGCACTTGATGTGATATAGTGCTACAATGAACTCAATTTTTTTAAATTCGTTCCTCACATGCCTTCAGTTAACCAAAGGTCTATATACTAGGTAATATGCAAGGATTCCAAATATCCTTGCACATGCCTTCAGTTATGTTCCTCACATTTTAGTCACATACAGCCCAATGGCAAAAAAAATTGATTAACAATGTAGGAAATCAACTAGTGTAAATTATAATTTGAATATAGAGAAAAAATTGAGGGGCACACAAGTAAGTTACAATTGGTTCAATACATAATATATATAGGAAGGGAAAGTGTGAATTTCATACAAGGAGGGATAACACAAGTTCATGAAATCAGATGCCCGAGCAAACATTATTAAGGAAAATGATAATGCATCAACCAGTAAGCAAGCTGTATTGGTGTAGGCAACATAAATTGCCTAGTATGGTTTCCATCAACTGCATGAGCTGCAAAAGGAAGCTAGATGCACCATTCTACTTATTTGCTTGTATGGAATCAAAGGACTGTATGAAAAATAAATTGCTTACTTCAATATGTTTAAAGGACGGGGATTTTCAAGGTTTGGGTAGCTCCATAACCATTTTGAATTAGTGCATCATGAATGGGCTATTCATTCTTCCAAACTCCTTTGCTCCTTAATTAAGCTCAATTTGGCAGAGAACACACTAGATTGAACAAATGGCTTCACCTATCATCTAACTGTGGCATCATTCCATTGTATGCAATTGTCCCCAAATAACTCAACAGAGCCTGAGTGCCCAAATGCAATACATAGGTGATTGGTCCTTTAGGGCGTGGCTAATAACATAGCAAGGGAGCTAGTATGAGCCACAACACAAATTGCCCATAAAGCTGGTTTCCACCATATAACTATATGGTGATATCATTGGTGGCTGAGACCGTCTTTGTATGAATATTGCTTTGCAACCACTGCCCCGCACGAAAGACTTTCTGTGCAAATTTCAAAGTTTTCCCAAAACCACACTCCTCAATTAAGAAATCAGCTGCAATTGTACTTTAATGGTGGCTGAAAGTGATGCAATCAAAGGATTTAGGGTTGGGTGCGACAGGCATAGTAAACGGTGGAGTAATGCCAACCCACCCAACCTTTTTTCATTGCTGTAGATGGTGGAAACCGTGGATTTAAGGTTTCCACTAGCCGCCATTAGTGACTAATACACCCAATTCGACCAAAACAGCATTATTGAGGTGTCTGAACACCAATTAATCAACTATAACTTTACAGGTGGGTAACTGGTGTTTATTTTGAGTTAATTGCCACTAGTTAAATGACCATAGCAAACATTGGTGACATTTTTCTGTGTCATTTGACACTTATCCAATATTAGTGACTACAAAAGGAGGCCTATAGCCAAATTTCTTGTAGTGTTCGAAGCATCTCTGGCACAGCTTCTAATTGTTGATATATTCATCGACGGATTGTTCAGTTTTGAACATCACCCTAGTTGGTGCTTCGAGTTTTTACCATCAATAAATTTATTTTCGTTTCCCATAGACTATACCAATTGATAAGGCTCGAATTTCCATAGTTGATATGTCAGTAAACTTTTTAGATCACCTTATAACTTCCTTTAACTTCCATTGATTGCCTGCAAAATGCTTAGACAAGTCCAATCGCTCCTTCAGAGGTTACTCTTGAAAGGGCCTCCAATGCTTAAGTTAGTACACATGTTATGAAGTATATTAATTCAAATAATGCTTGAGAGTTGTGTTACCTTCATTCCTTGCTTCTTCTGAGCTTTATACTACTCCTTTTCTGGATATAAAGTCCTGAAATGGTGGGATGAACTACCCATTCACTAACTGCCGAGGTAGTTTAATGAAATTCAAATTTTATACGATCATTTAAATGACAATATGGGTTCAACCCCATATATTTAATTAACTTAAAAGTTTAACTTTCACACTCATCTAGCCCAATAACTAAGTATGATTTTACTACTTAGGCCCATAAAAATTGAAAAGAGAAAATTGAGAAAAGACAAGAGAGAAGAGAGACAAAAATGAGAGAAATTTTTCTTGAAAGGTGTCTCCTTCTTTCATTAGATGGCCTATTTAGAGCATGTACATTGTTACACTAAAGGTAAGGCTAAAGGTAAGATTTATACTAAGATGCGAAAAAATCTCTACATTGCTTGGCCAAAAGTAAGACAATTCTTGCCTTGGCAAGATTTTGGGTTAAATTTGGCCCAAAATCTTGCTTTTGCCTGCACAAAAGCCAAGAACTAGTGGAGCCCATATGAAAAAAGCAGCAACAGGTGAGTATAGTGGATTTCACGTGTCGCACAACAAGTGGAGAGTAAGGGAGTGGTTGTCTTTGGCGTAGGGGACAACACAGCAGTGACTTTCAATAGGTGCGTGACACTTGCCACTACTAGTCCACTTCATAGTTAATTTAATTGTTTTTTTTAATAAAGCCCAATTGCCGCTCGCCATCTTGAACCAATGCTCACAAATTCAAATTTGTGATCGTTGCTTCCTTGGTTTCACACGTTGCTGTAGCTTTTTTTTACTACAGCCACCAGCCAATAGTATGCTGCCATGTGGCCTCCAACAGTCATAAGTTTAAAAATTTGACCTTTTTTTTTTAATTTGAATTCTTCATTTTTTATTTTTTTACAATTTCATTCAACTCCACCCCTATATATATGGTACATCACCATTCATAATTTTCACAACACATTCCAAATTTTGTAGGCACTTGTTTAAAAATTTGTGAGTACATTGTGGGCACTTGTTTAGAAAATTGTGGTCACTTGTTTAGAAAATTGTGGTCACTTGTTTATTCATCTTCTATAAATTTTATTTATTTTCTTTTTTGTCAAATATGAATACCCTGAAAGCCAAAGTCGACCGAGGTCCTAATTGGCCCAATGAAAATGATATCACCCTTTGCAGGTGCTATGTAGAAGGAAACAAGATCCAATAGTTGGTGTGGATCAAGGGAAGGAGAGTTTTTGGCAGAGATTACAACAAAAATATGTGGATTGCACTGGCGATATAAGATCATTCCACTCTATGCAAACAAAAATGAAGAGAATAAAACAATGTTGTGTTTTTTTATCAAGGTTGTCTTTCTCAAGTTGAAACTGAGCAACACAGTGGGTGGAATGAAAGTGATAAGGTAATATTATAAATGTTTGGCAAAAAGACGTTTTTGGTCATAGTACTATGGACGAGTCGCACTTTGGTCTCCGTCATTTCAATTTACAATTTTTAAGGACCGTGTGCGACTCATCCATAGTATAAGGACCAAAAATGTCTTTTGTCCTAAATTTTTTAACCATTAATACTATAATTTATATTCTTTGGTTTGTATCTTATATTTGTATAATACAAATGCAAACTGAGCATGCCAAAAGATTGTATGCTGAAAAGTTTGGTGGCAAAGCTTTCAAGTTCGACCACTATATGCCAGTTTTAAGAGATGCTCTATTTCCTCAATCATAGCCACTCGATTTCATTCATCTTTCTTGCAACGATGAGCCTAAAGACTTGTCTTCGACCCCTTCTTCGAGCACAAGGCCCCTAAGTAAAAAAGAAGAAGCCACAATAGAAGCCAGAAAGAAGGCTTCACATGATGACTGAGTCAGACCAGCACATCGGGATGACACGTTGAGTGCCATGGCCAAGGCACAAAAACGGATAGCAAGAGTAAGTGAAGGCCAGTTGGGGATTCAACAACGGGATGCAAACATGAGGATAATATCAATGGATTCTAAAATGGTTGAAGAAACAAAAGCTTTTTGGGTGAAAATGAAGCATCAATTGATGGGCAAATACCCACTAATCCATCCGGATTCAGTGCTTCAAGATCGAGCAGCAATGCCTATTTTCCTACATTCGATAATTGATTTCCTAGTTTAGTTTTCATGTTATATTTCCTTTATTATGTTTTTCATTTATGTTACAAAGTTCTGGTATTAAAATAATAATATTTAAATATATTTATTATTATACTCATATTAAAGATCTTATTAAAATAACAATAATTATTAATACACCTACTTTGGATCACCCTCTTTCTATATAGTTCGCCTTGTTGATTGGGATTCCTAGCATGCCTAGGTTATTTTTTTCCAACCCACTTTTTATTTCCCCCAATCCACTTAATTTTCTCTATCTCTTTTTTCTTCTATATCTCACTCCTATCTCATTAATTTCTCTCATTTCAAACAATAATTTCTCTCTTTTCTCTCTCTTCACCATCACCCTCTCTGTCTCCTCTATGCATCGTCGTGTGGCCATAGATGGTGGCGAGACCCAACTCTGCGTGCTCGCCTCTCTCTCCTCTTCCTTCCCGTGGCCTTCGATCGTCCATCTGGTTAATGATGATGACAGATTGACGCAAAAATCAAAAGTTAACTAAAGTCAACTCTGGCGGTGATCTAGTTTTTCTAGCCACAACGACGCAGACCTTCGGGTTTTATTTCTCTTATCTTTATGAACATGAAGGTAACCTTTGATTGCCCATCCACCCAGGCACGATGGCGAATCAACACCAAGAAGTTCAAGTGAATCTACGTATAGTCCTGTTCTTGCTTTGAAGTTTTGCTATTTTGCTTTCTAATCATTGTCTTCTTCTGTATTCGATTTCATATGTTCTTTCTTAAATCCCTTTCTTTCTATTACTATATACTTGCTCAATTGGAGATATTACTAAATCCTGTTTAGTTGTTGAGCATAAAGCATAGATATGTGATTTTGGTTCAAGAAAATGAAAATTTTTGATGGGGCTCTATTTGCTCTTTATTTACTATATGCTTGTGAACTTGGTTGTTTATGTTTAGTATATATTAAATCCTATTTGGTTGTAAACAATGTGCTCTGTCGATGGCTGAACCATACAGTCTTCCTTGCAGGTCCATTATATAGTCATTAGTCACTAGGTCTTCCTTAACCATAGTAACCGAGGGTTTGAAATCAATCAATTTATATGCCTTCTTAAAAATAAAAATGCTTTGATCAACCATTAGATAACAGGGAAGAGGAAAAATTAACATATAACTTTTACCATCGACTTCAACACCTTTAGGAACAGAAGGAACAGATGACAGGACCCTCCCCGAATTCCACCCTGGAA
>QANT01002111.1:0-27219 GCA_003254885.1 Purshia tridentata | reverse complement strand
CGATCCGATCCTATTTTGTGGATATTTGAATTTGTAGATCGGATATGGATATGAAAATTGCTATACCGCAAATTGTGGATTGGATATGGATAATGGTTTGTGAATTGGATAACCGATCTATGTGCACCCCTATATATGACAATATGCTGTGGAACTGAAATTCAGTCACGGAAAGCATATTGGCCCTTCACTACCCAATTATTCTTTAACTATACTTAATTTTCTACAATAATTGTTATTTTTACTGGTTAATTATTTAGATGAAGGACTGAGTACTCTAAGCATATATATATATATATACATTGAATCTTAATAAAATTGGTTAATTGGACTTGCACACCATTATTGACGTCACAGTTTAATTTGATTAGGTCAGAAATTAAAGGGCGCAGCCAGTAGAATGCATGCTCTGTTCATGTCAAAAATGTCAGGCACCATATATATATCGCCATCACCTTGTCACATTCTACCTTATTTTCTACTCCATATATATATAACATCAACTCAAAATCGAATCAGTGTATTTTATATACATAAAGCTATAGTTCTACAGATAAAAAATTTTATGGGTTTGAATTTGAAATAACATATATAAAGCATATTAGACCTTGTTGGACAGCCGAAAATGATTGTTAACTACTAATTTCTAGATACTTAGATAGGGGTAATAGTCAGAGTTGATGTTGATATGTATAATTAACATCATCTAGTCATTCATTAATCTATTATATAACACTTGATTCACTTTAATTTAGAATCAACGTATATGATACTGTCAGTAAAATAAATTTATTTTTTCAAATGTCTTATACAAGATGCCACTATCAAATTACAGGAAAGAAAAAGAAAAATGATATGGGAAAATGTCACTAACAGCCTAGCTTGATGGGATTTCTTTTTCTTCTTATAATTAAATAAGTAAGTGTCGATTGCCCTACACGTACATTGATGTAAGACTTGTTAATTAGTTTTGCATAAATTGTTAGTTTTTCAAATCGCATAAACACATGTATCATTCTAAAGATAATAGTAGTTGTTCAATGTTATCTATTAATTAAAAAAATTAAGATCAAAGTGCATATATATGTAAATTACTTGATTTAATTCTCAATTTATTTTGAGACTGTATTTCTCAATTAATTAGCGATAAAATGTCACGTACATGATACATATAGACGGGTATAATTAAAGCTGAAAGTAAAAAAGTTACTACACAGGGAGAAGATCGTGGGTTGGAAATGAGAGTAAAAGTAAAAAAAGTAAAATGTGGTGTTTTACAAGGATCATATCATACTGAATTCTTAATTTACTGACTTAATTAAAAAATTGTGTTGAGGGGTGTATTAGATATTCCATTTACATCCACTTACCAAGGTGATTCCTTAATTAATAAAATAGATAAATGTTATGACCGTTGGCTCAACCAAGAACCAAATGCTGTGAGTTTTGGAGATCAAATTTGGTGTGTGGCATAATCTTATTTATCATATATAATAATTAAATTAAGAAACATATATCTTACTACATACAAATATTTGTAATCAATTAATATATAGGGTGAAGAGCTGGGATGCTTTTTCACAAGAAATAAAAGTGATTGCATTGTAAGAATTCACTAAATTTAATTTTCTAATTTGTAGAACCCTATTTAAGAATCATATTTATAAAAAATGAATAAAATTTAAATTATTATATTATTTGATTATTATTATGATCAATCTAATATTTACCAAAAACTTTTTATGAGCATATTAATCCGATCATATTTATAAAATTAAATGATTTTGTATTTGATTAAATATTGTAACCCTGATTCTTGCGAGATGATCTAACAAATAAGCATGAAGTTACATGTAATGTGTGTATTTATTTACATCATATTACATTAATACAAGGATCGAAATGATAAATGTATTTCAAAATTATCCTCTCACACTCTTTGGTGTATTTATAAAAAGGAATACAAATAATTATTTTTTGAGTGTAAATAACAGCTACGTACCTATATTTATATTTATTATTAGAGTCAATGATGAATATGATAACATAGTATCATTCAATTAATGTGTGCCAACAGTATAATAAAATAGTGGCATCTTTGTCTGATGAGGTATTATTAATTGCCAGTTGAGGGCCAAAAAAATTTTCAGTTGGAAAACATCGATATATATATATCTATTGCTGATAAAGACTGCAAATCGAAGATGGAAGATGGTTTTGAGGCTTTCATCATAAAAATAATACTTGCTGTACAACTTTATGTGTACACATTACATTTTTTTTACTATTAATTTTACGTTTAAAATTATTTATATGTAGGGATGAGATCAACAATATCCACATATATATTGTGAAAATAACATTAAAATAACAAATTAAGCATTCACATTCAACGAGTGTCTAAATCAAAAGAGAAGATACTATATATTCTATATATAATAACTTGAAGGAAGAGTCTGACGGAGACATTGATGTAATTGCATGTGGAACTGACGACTGCATGAAAATGCAAATTAAGAATGGAGGTCAACAACCAATTATATATTATATCCCAAGGTATATATATCTTTTAGTTGTAGGTACGGTATATACATCTATTTGGTTGTGAATTGGAATTGGTCTAGCTAATTGACCAAGGATAAGAGTTCCTTTTTTTCTTGTACGTAATAAAATATGTGTATATATATATATATACATATATAAAAATATTTTATTACATAACTAGGTTGTCTTCACAAATTTTATATATCAATAATCATTTGACGTAGATAACATTCAATTAGATTTAGTTTAAGATAATTAATTAATAAAAGAAACAAAAATTAGTTATACGGTTGTACCCTCCCTCTCGATCTCCTGTAATAAATAAATAAATAAATATATATATCTACATGACTAGGTTGTCTTCACTAATTTTATATATGTCAATAATTATTTGATCTAGTAGATAACATTCAATTTAATTTAAGTTGAAAATAATTAATTAATAAAAGAAACAAATATATATATATATATTATTATTAATTACCAATTTACAGAATTATATTTTGTAGAAATTTTTTTATATATAGTCAGCATATTAATTGCCAAAATTTCAATTTAAAATTAAATTAAATGATTTTTGTTCGAATATAAAATACATATTAACAGTCTACGACTAACAAGTTCACCCGGCCACATGCATGAGTGTTAGGCTGGACACCTAGATTTCTTCCCCTTGTAATGGATATATATACGCATGAAGTTATAGATACAACTTAATTCCATAAAAAAAAAAAGTAATGTATAAACAATTTACATTAAATAAATGTGATCGATCCTTCATGTTATAAGAACTTAACATATATTATTCCCTTTTGTAAGGGGATAACAACTTCATGCATCATGTTAATCTTACTCACCCTATAGAAAAAGCTAGTACTTCTTTCACAAAACAGAAGATTAAGAACCAGATTAAGTCTTAATCAAATTAACTATAAATTGTACATTCTATACTCTAGAAGGGGATGAGGTGAAAATATGAGATTTACCCTCAAAACTCAGGAAATAAAGCAGGTCGAATATATATATATATACCAACCCAGATATTGGTACAATTGAAATGTACCTATATATATATATATTTTTTTATTTTTTGTCTTGTTTGATTTTTTTTATGAGTTAATATTTTTTTATTATATAATATAAACGGATATTATCATTTATTATTTCAAATTAAAAAATATAAAACTAGATAATCTTGAATGTTTTAATTAAATATGTCTAAACAAATATTATCTTTCATTTTTAAAATTAATTCATATTGATTATTTTAATTTTAAGAGATAATCTGAGTCAAAATTTTAAAAAGTCTATTTTTTGGACCTCAATCTAAAAAATTGGATTTAATTATTAATTTAAATTTCTATATGGTTTTAGTCTGAATGATCCTTCAAAATTGGAACTATTTCTAATTATTCCTTGTTTTAGTCTGAATGATCCTTCAAAATTGGAACTATTTCTAATTACTCCTCTAATAAAGGAATTAATCAAATGAGTCAAACCAAATTGACTAGATCATACGATATCCAATTCATTCTAAACAACTTTAAATTGATTTTTCACATCAAAAAAATGTTATGAATGTGAATTTTTTAATTATATTAGATTGGTTATCCAGCTAATTATTCGAAATTCCATTATCATTGGAATAAAGTTTATATTAAGAACCAACTTAAGCCGCCAAATCAGCCTGACCAATTATAATTTTAAAAAATTTTATTTATGTCATATATATGTTATGTATATATTCTGGCTTAGTTTGAGATAAATTATTATGAGAAACAACAGTTGTATAAAAAATATATATATATATCTGTAAAGAAAGCAGTTAAAGTGTTGGTAAATTATGTTTTTAGAAGTGCTTATAGTATTAAAATATTTGGTAAATTTTAATATAAAATTATTGTGGTTGCGTATAATTACTAAAATGGACATGATATTGAAAGTGCTTGAAATGAGAGATAATATTTTGTCATTTTGAATAAAAATTGAGGGTATATTGGGCAACTCAAAATTTTTATTAATAGGGCTCACAACTTTCGTTCACAAGAATTTTGAAAAGATATATATGGCCGAATAGGTTTTTTCAAAACTATACGTAGTGAGTGATTTAAAATTGTGACACGCTACAATTTAATTGTGCTTTTATTACTAGACAACAAAATTATTGTGAATGACTTAAAATTGTCATATACTGTTCGTTTTTTGTTGTCCAACTACAATCTCAAACGGACCTTTATTTGATGAGATTTGATATATCATACCCGGCCAGAAAAAAAGAAGAAGAAGAGATTTTATATCATAGGGTAAAACGATTTACAACTAATCATGTCATTATCAATAGTAACTAATTCCAACCCTAGCTAAAACGATAAGATTCTCTCTTTTAGTTATGGTGGTTGCAATTAACCTGCTTTTTTTATCTCACCCATATAAATAATTTTGAACATTCCTCTTCAGACTCTTCTAACTTGATACAAAATCAGTTAATTCACCTCTTCAACGCATCTCAAAGCCACCTCCATCATCATCTTTTTGGTTAACCCACCTCAAATCCACCTCGATCATCGTCTTTTGGATGAAATTAATATCATCGAATATATATATGTCATTTCTGAACCTATTAATATTCCTAATATTATCTGCAGCTGGTTGTATATAATCTCACCATATATGACCAGTTCCATGCTAATGGCACGTCGTGTGAGTGAGTAAGCAGGTTAATATTCTTGGTAGATGAAATATGAATAACATTTAATGGGCAATGCGCAATTGATAGATAGCCCAGCAACTTAATATGTTGGGTGATTGTGAATTTAGATCACATATTCAGCAAAAATTAATATAATTAATAATTTATTTAGATTCACGATCTAAATAACATAGATATTTTAGGTTATCATATCTGATAATTAAGAGAACATTTTTTATCTATATCATCTTTTCTTTTTTCTTTTTTACTGTTTTTTACTTGACTTTTAATCTTAACTATATATTTAATATCTAAAAATATAAAATAAAGAGCAAAAGATGAAATGGATTCAATTCATAGCACTTTTTTAGTGTAAACGAAGTTATACAAACTATTAAATTTATATTATAGTGTTAAGTTTGAAATGACTAAAATAAGACAACACAGAATCCCAAGTTTATTTAATATATATATATATACTTCAACAATATTCCATCTAGCTAGTGATCGATGAGCAAGACTCGATGCATGAACTATGAGATGCCTTGAAGCCAAGTCGAAAAGACAATACCAATTAGTGTCATGATCAACTAAGATGCCTCATATATGGCTGGACCAACACTATGTATCTATCTAGCTAGCTATTATTGTACGTCTTTATTTATGATTAGACATAGGATAATATTGCAAGTTTTAGACATATATAGAAGGAGAAGTTGGTACCTTGGGATAAGACTAGTCGCCCCACAAAACAAAGCAAACGTGGAATGCATGTCACGCTCATGCATGCTCTTCTCGAACTCTGAGTAGATAGCTAGCCCAACCCAATCCAAGTAAGCTACCCTCCAGGCCCTCGACCTCAGATCCATGTCAACACATGCACTTGTATGCAATAAAAGGCATTGCTAAAGCGCGTATAATTTGTAAAAAGAAAAAGAAAAAGCACAACAAAAGGAATTATTTAAAGAAAATTGAAAAGAGTATTAACTGATATATCATGAACAGGTGGAAAAGATGGGTTTGACGGTGAGAGTCTAGAAAGGGCTTACTTGCAAATGAAGCATATATATATAGGATATGCATGTGACAGGGCAGCTTTTATGTTCAACTGTTCAGCTTCTTCCAAACGGTCAACTATTAAAATATTAAATTAATCTATAAGTGAAATAAAATAGCACACATTTACATTCACAAATAATATAAATAATGTGGTATTCTATTTATAAATATGTAAACTATATCAGTTTATGAATAAATATCACATTTTATGAGTGATTTATAGAATATTGCATTAGCGAATAGAGATACACCACACATGGTTTTATGGGTAATTATCAATTCATGTAAGCAATTATTAAAATTGATAACTGTAGTGGCATTATTGGTGAAAAATAGTCTTGGGAATAGAGGGATAGTTGAAATAAAAAGATCATTGAAAAGAGGGAAAAAGGAAGAAAACCAAGTCAAGCGGCAAAGAGTGAACAATTTAGTCGACGCTGTTTGTATGACAGAAATTTGCTAGTTGTACTTCACCCAACAAATTTTTAAAAAAAGAAAAAGAAAAAAGGTCTATGATTCCTGAATCCCCACGTAACTCTCCCTTTCTTCAATCCCAACCGTCTACATAGATTCTCTCTCTCTCTCTCTATCACATTGATGCCCATAAATACCCCAAACTCCGCACACAATCGTTATAATTGTAGCAAAGTCTCGAAAGCAAAGGAAAGGATGGTGGTGGCCGCTCCAAGCCCAATTGGCAACCAGAAGGCCCAGCCCAACATGGAGCTTCCGGTGATCGACCTCGCGGCCGAGAGGTCCCAAGTGGCGAAGCTCATTGTGAAGGCCTGCGAAGACTACGGCTTCTTCAAGGTTATCAACCACCGCGTCCCGGAGGACATTGTATCCCAAATGGAGCACCACACCCTCGCTTTCTTCTCCAAACCCGTGCCCGACAAGCAACGGGCCGGACCCGCCAACCCGTTTGGCTATGGCTCCAAGAACATAGGTTTCAATGGTGACATGGGAGAGGTTGAGTACCTTCTGCTCACTACAAACCCGGTCTCCATTGCTCAAAGCTCCAAAACCATCTCAACTGAACCAACCAAATTCAGGTACGTAAATTTTATAATATATTTATTCCTTAACATATATATATAACATGTTTATTGTTTTTTATAATTACAAAACAAAACTACGACTACAAGTCTACAACAAAAACCAGAGATCGATACATAGTACGTGTACGTTTTAATGTTATTAACAATTACATTGCATTTTTCTTATTAATGCATGTTTGAGTTTTATTAATTAATTAGTACCCTTTTTTGTTTCCTAGTGAATTTTATGGGTGTGGGTACTTTTAGTTAAGGTGGGTGGTACATGACTCGTAAAATTTAGGTCTAGAATGTTTTTAATGAAGGACGGTCGGGGAAGGGGTAACAATTTCAGGACTAGGGCTTTGCTAGGGACAAACTGTTCATTTCTAAACTAGCCATATTCACTCGCTTTATCCATATATGTTCGCTTTCTTTTATCCTCATTCCTTTAAATTCACTTCACTTTTTCTCTGATTGTTAAAACTACATTGTATTAAATATTCATTTATATAGTGATTGATTCGTAAACATTAAACCTTAGTTCTCTCCTAGATTGTGGGATAAGCTGTCAAAGCCAAACTCAAACTCTTCAGTCGCTCTCTCTCTTTCTCTATCAGAATGAAATGAAAGAGAAGAAAAATTTAGGAACATGTTTAATGTTTTCCTCCAAGCCCAACGGTGAGTGAGAGGGGAGCTGCATGTAATTTCATTATTGAATTAGGAAATCACGGAGAGTGAGTGAGTGAGTGATGTGGTTGTACTGTACAATATTGTAGTACTCACTATCATATTGAAAATTGGGTATCAGAATGACAGGTCAGAGGCACTGGCACATCACCAGCGTCTAATCATATCAAATAAAAAGACTAATAATTTTGATGGGAAACAAGAAAAACAGCTTCTAGTGACTTGTTTTAACCAAAAATTTAAACTAAAAAAATGATGGGAATAAAAAGGAAAGCACGGCAACTGAGCAACGCGTCAGAGTCGGAGTGAGTGTAAGTGAACCCAACTTCTGCTTTTCTGCTTCTGGGAGAAGTACTTGTGGTGAATGAGTGCTTTGATTGCATGTCTGATGGCTGTGTGTGTTACTGTGGGACAGCTCTGCCGTGAGTGGATACATTGAAGCAGTTAGGGATTTGGCATGTGAGCTTTTGGATCTGATTGCTGAGGGGCTGTGGCTTCCAGACACGTCAGTCTTCAGCAGGCTCATCAGAGACGTTGAGAGTGACTCAATCTTCAGGCTCAATCACTACCCACATATCAACTCTTGGGATAAGGACACGTCATCACCCTCTTACAATATTGGGTTTGGGGAGCATTCTGACCCTCAGATCTTGACCCTCCTCAGATCCAACGACGTGGGTGGCCTTCAAATCTCTCCTCAGGAAGGGGTGTGGGTCCCTGTTCCTTCTGACCCCACTGCCTTTTGGGTTAATGTGGGTGACGTGTTGCAGGTTGGTCTCTCTTTCTCTATCTCTCTTTCTTCCTCCATATTCATGTCATGTCATGGTAATCATAACAATCTTAAAAAAGATGACACTGCCATTTGAATGCATGTAAGTGGGGGCCTAACATATCAGTCTCTGACCAATCACAGTCTTTTTCGGTTTTAGAGAGATTGGCCCATTGAGCAGTTGATGACTAGCTAGCCATGTTTTGAAACCAGATGGGGAACTGAAAAGTAAAAAATGCCATGTTTGGTTGGGCAGTAACAGTATGTATGCCATTTATGGTGTGCTTGGACAACCTCACAAAATAATGGGATTTTTTCTCTATATGCTTCTTCTTCACTAACTTCTCTATGGTGAGAAATATCATAACACCTACTCAGTTCCCTTTATGTTCCCTTGGTTGCTCTTCTTGAGGATACTTCTTCATCAACCTCAAATCTTGGCAACAACCTAGAGACAATGAGGAAACATGTTTGTTATTATCACCCTTTAAATGATATTTACAATTTTATCCTCTTACAAGAAAGGTGTTCGTTTAAGTAATTATGTGAACAATTCTGTATAGTCGCGTTTAAAGCTAAAAATAGATTTAGGGTTTTGAGTTTAGATGTATTTGTATATTAAGGAGTGTGCTAAGTAATAAGATTATTTTCTTTAGAAACCCAATTTACGACTTCCTTAATTCACCAACTCGATCATAAGAAAGGTGCTCACTTTAGTAGTCCTATGATTCATATCTTAAGATACAAGATATTTCTTTCTGGTCCCAATAAAGAATGAAAACAACCACTCACATATAATTGAGACTTTATGTTTTTTGTAACTTAATTTGATAGATATATACAATTGAGAACTGATGGGTTTGAACGGTTTTGTGTTTTTCCAAGTACACGCAACTTTTTAAAAAGTCACTTAGAAGTTTAGGGTATCATATTCTTAAATAAATTTATCGATCACATCTTTAATAAAAATAAAATAATTAGATATCGATTTACAATTTTTTTTTGTTGGATTTACAAATATAATTGGTCTAAAAAACGTGGTGTTAAACACTATACTACCATATATTGCCCCTAATGCTATTTGCCTGTAATTGATCGCTGATTGAAGGCGATGACAAATGGAAGATTTGTGAGTGTGAGACACAGAGCCTTGACCAACTCATCAAAGTCAAGAATGTCAATGGCGTACTTCGCAGCTCCGCCGCTAAATGCATGCCTGAATGCTCTGCCGGAGATGGTGACATCCGACAGGCCTCGTCTCTTCAAACCCTTCACTTGGGCTGAGTACAAGAAAACCAGTCACTCTCTACGCCTTGGGGATACTCGACTTAACCTCTTCAGAGTTTCTACGAATTATGAAGCAATTAATGAACTGAATGTTGAAGTGAAAAGTAATAGAAAGTAGAACCACAAAAAAAAAACAGTGAAAAATCGTCGTGTGAACTGTGAAGTGGAGTAGCTTCTAAATATCAGGTTTTTATTATTTTTATTTTTTTGTATTTTTCGGCTTGCAGTTTTTCCCAAAGTTTTTCTTACACATATTTTAAGGCGTAGACTTTGTACTTAGGAATGGGAATATGTTGTACTTAAGTCATCAATGAAAAAAAATGAAAATAATTCTCCCATGCATGAGTCTTTTCTTTGTTCTTCAGATTTAGGGAAATGAGAATGATAGAAATAAAATTTGAAACATGGATGATCGAGAAGGGATAATTGTTTTACTACTTAAGCTATGGAATTGAGATAAGTAGGAATACTGCAGAAAGATAATGAAATTTATCCTGCCAATATATGTCGTCAGATTGTAAATTTGAATCATTCCAAGTCGGTAATCATATTAATTTTTTTCATGGGCCGAAGTTTTGCTTTGTACATGTGGGACTCATTGTACAATAATTGACCTTTCAAATTTTCGTATGTGTGCAGCGCATGGCAAATAGACAATCTTCAAATAATCAAAGTTCAACTTGGAAAATGGGCATTGAACAGAACAGTATATTTTCCTCTGTGAGTACCCTTAACATGGTTACGCTGAAACTTAAAAAACCCAAGATTATAATGTAAAATAATTTGGGGGTACGAATCTAACCCAAAACCATCCAAATATATATATATATTCTAGGTAAGACTAGAGTGGTATCATCCCTACAACTGAAAACCATAGGTGTGGCCCCAACTGGCTACCTTCAACTCGGCAATTAAAAAACACAAAAACCTACCATGTTTATCAGCAAGATGACTCTTTTCCCGGAAAAGCTATTATTTTTTGCTGTTCACTTGCAGAAGGCTCAAGACAAAGCTCAGCTTTTCATATAAAACTTGAATAGTCTTAAAATTTGTTCCAAGTATTACTAATAAAGCTGAAACTAAATCATGTTAAACCATGTAAATGGCTAAATGCTGTTTAAATGTCATTCATTTTTAACAACATAAATGATACATGTAATTGTTAAGTCATAAATACAACCATAGACTATATGGGTTAAAAGGCTCTACTAAAACTTAGCCTTTCAACTACAATCAGTCTGTACTTCAATTAATGTTTCTACACACACAATATGTAATTTACACATGCTGGTCGTTAGTGAATCAAAGTCCCACCAAATCATCTTTTATTAGTTACCCACACTTACCTTTGTGCCAACAAACACGATAAGAGGCACGAGCATAATAAAGATGCCCTTCTAGCTAGACCATTATGTTAGATTTCGCAGCAAAGCGTGAACACTTCTTTCGCCCGGTTTTGCTGAGTGCACAAACACAGTTCTCAAGAAGTTCATAATCCTCATCCCACAACAACAACAAGGCCTTCTCAGGGTTCTCCAGAAGCATCTTTGAGGTTAGGTAACCAGCAACTGTCCATGTCTGGAAAAGCCGGGATTGCTTGCCTATAAATCTCCCACTTCTGGTGTCATAATATTCAGGCCACTGATCTGTAGCAAGCCTCTTCTCAGCCAAGGCAACTGCCTTTTGTGCTAATTCTGTCCTTCCCATCTTGATGCAAGCCAATGTGAACTAAGATAATTATAGAGGGCAGTTACACAAATCAGATAATCAGGTTGTAGAATATGGTATCTGTAATCAACTGAAAGTTATTATATATAGAACCAAGGCAAAATCGAAGGTAATTGCTTGCAAATAACTCTCCTACTTGTCTCAACCATCTCTCCCAAAAGAATAAGAAAAGATCCTAAGACATTATCTGAATAATTACCTGCCACAGGAGTGTTGGCCAGGATCCACCGTTATGATATGACCATGGCCTACAAGTGGAGAGAATAAGCGCATAAGAGAAAAATTCTCCCTAGAGCAATGAGGTGATGTAATAAAGACTTTAAATTAGAGAGCCTCACGTATTTTTTGGGTCACCACCAGTAATTATTCGCCACTCTTCATATTCGAGAGCAGGGTAACAAATCTTGAGAGGCATTTGAGCAACAAGATCATCCCATTTGGCCTCAATCAAATTCAAAATACCCTCATTCTGTTTTGAGGTACCCAGAGACGATACAATCGCCCAAAGATTTCCAAGACTGAAGAACCTAAAATCCATATGAGCAGGTTGTAGATTTCCAATGAGGTAACCACCTTCCTCAGGAACCCAATCGACTAACCAAGAAGGAATTTGATCTGGATAGATATTGAACTTGTTAATGGCATCTGTAGAATACTCCTCTGTCTTGTAACGATAAATCTCATTGATTTTCTTCATATCCACCCAATAATACTCTCTGATGTGAAATGAGAGAGCACTTAGTCGATTATTGATTGCAGCCACCAAATTTTTTGTTCCATCATTTACAATGAGCATTTCACGGGAGCAGCGTAGAGCTGAATAAAATAATGCCTGTAAAATCAGATTTTCTAAGTAAATATAAATCAAAGGCAATGATAGGCAAGCAGAATAATGTGCCAAATAAAAATGAAGACAAATGTCATGTTACAGAAGAGGGGGCAAGTACCCTATCTAATTTCTTAAACAGCCAATAACTGCATCACAGACCAACATCCCTTAGGAATTGGGTTAGCAATTGGGTTTTCGCCTAGGGAATCTGGGGTTCAACGCAGACCAAAACCCTGCTAGCATATGACATATACAAAGGCCTAACACATTTAACATTTTCCACTTACTTGGATTTCAAGAGGGTGTCCATGAGTACCCATCCGTCTATCAATCATACAGGAACCATCAGTGACCAACAGGGTAGGAAACATGTCAAATCCATCAGTTAAACACTGATTAAGGATTAGTCTTATGCCTGTCTGGACATCCACCCTTTCTTGTAATGCATAGTCACCAGTGATTTTTCCATAAGCTCTCAACAAAATAATCCACCACAACCCTGTAAAAGTAGTTCAATTATAAATTAGATGCTATTGATGCCAATTGTAAGATTTTAATGTCAACATACTGTCCTACTCTCTGCTAACAATATATGCTGAAAAGATTTCTGATTGAACATTTAGTATGCAGCACTTATCCCCCCACCCAACACCAAAAAAAAAATAAAAAAAAATATTTTCAGCACTTGAGCACCAAAGGTTAGCACCTATGCAGAAACTGTAAACAAGACTAGTACTTTACATATGACAAGGCAAAAATAAAAATACAATTAGATTACCTGAATCAACAGGTGCAACACGACCAATGGCTGATTCACCAAAATCAGGATCTAAAACTTCTTCAAATGCTCCATCGCTTCCATCAAGAGGCACAGTTCTAACTTTAAAGCTTGCTGGCATCAACCCTTGCCCAGGGCTGTAGCAATCAACTGTCTTCTCCCAGCTCTAACAAAAACCAAAGAAACAATTAATTAGATGAGATGTCATAGGAACCGATAAGGAACCAAATTTCCCAAACATATTTGAAGGCCATGCCAATTCCTATTCTTACACCACCACAGCATTTCAGAGGGGTATCAATAAAAATGGTTAAATTTCCAAAAATTGGACAACATAAAAACATCAATAACAATTCTAGCATTGGTTCAAGAATTTTTAAGGGGGAAATAATTAATAACATTATCAGTGTGTGAACAGGACCAAAACATGTTTGGTGGTCCCAGTCCGAACTTAAATTTTCTTCTTTCAAATAGAAGAATAAAGCAAAACACCAGCAACAAAATTAACTTGGCATGTCATACGAGATTTTCAAGCAAAAAGACAAGAAGAAATATTCCTAAATCAGATATGTGTCGTCAATTACACCAGATTCATTTGCTAATCCATTTTTTCATATTACCTCTGTGCTTTTAAATATTATGTGGAACATTAAATCTGTATCAGATATTTCAATCAGCACCATTTCACATAATTCTATTAAAGCTTCTACATGATCAACTGTGTTAATGGCATTAAGTTCCTTTAATTCTCCCATTATGGATAATAAGTTATTACTTAGAAATAGTACTTTTAAACTACAGAACCATGTAATCCAGATGGAAAATGTAACTTCCACTTATTCTATTCAGAAAATAATGATTCTATGGCACAGTTATATGAAACTGTTAAAATCATGACATTACCTGTAACTGCAAAGTGTGAAGCAGAAAATTCTTGACAACCTCAGCTTCTCCATTGAGCAAGAAAGCAATTCCTGATGGGACAAAATCTCGAATAAAGACCTGATCGTAATTGAGCGGTGTCTTGTCTGCTGGATCACTGGCAGCAAGAGTTCCCACTGGATTCCCACAGTAATTAACAATGGAATCTCGAAGCAATCCCCAGGCCTCCTTTTCAATCTGGGACAACTCTCTCTCAACCTTGGTGTCATTCAAACCCGTGGAATTACCTATATTTACATTTATATTGGAACCATTAACCTCTATCCTAGACTCTTCTTCTTTGACTACATCACCATGACCTGTCTCAATTCTCTCTATCACCAAAGGTTTCACATTCAAGCCGCCTTGAATGTAAATACTCTCGAAGCTCTTCCCATTAACTTGACCTTCCACGGAGGTCGAATGGTTCCTGATGTCCGATGCTACATGCGGTATTACTAAAACACCCCTTCTACTACTATTACTAACACTAGTGCCTTTATCAACACGACTACTCGCAGTATAAGCCCTAGACTGACCCCAATCCGAATCGGAAACACAAAAAGCTCTCCGATTCGGATCAATTACACGTATGTACCCTACAATTTGAGAATTACAGCTATGAAATCGCTGTCTATATTGTAAGTTCGACAAATTAGCAATGACTACATCGTTCAATTTCGGCCCCGAAGAACCAAAAAATGAGGAACTTTTGCAGCCATAGCCCATAAGAATTCTACAACATGGCCTCATGGTAGAGATTCCAATACAATTGCTACTACTCATTCTAGGTGTAATACACTGAGCAAAAAACAGCTCTTTTTTTCTTTTCTTTTTTAACAAAAAATTTTGAATTGAATTTTGCTACTTAAGGCTCTGTTAATCTCGGAAAAATTAGAAAAACAGAGTAAATTAATAATTTTTTTTTCAAATATATATGTAGAAGAATTAGTATAACCAAATCAAATAGAAATTTAAATTCAAAGCTTCACAGAAGTGAATTTTACTTACAGTTGAATCTGACCGAAGAGTTTGAATGAATGCGCGAGAAAGAGAGAGTGTGTCTGAAGAAATGTGGAGATCAGTAGAAGAGGAAAGGTTGTTGAAGGAGGGCCTTTTATAAGCACGGAAAGGAAAAGGTTGCCGGACCTGGAAATATGAAAATGCGAGTCACGTATCCTGTAATTACAGCAATAGCCCTGCACGTGCTCTGTAATTGATCATAGTGTTATGGTTGTATGAGGGTAAAATTGTCTTAGTGCTGTTCATTTCTGAAATGGATCAGATGGGTCGGTGGTGGCCCGTGGTGTCTCAGTCTTTTAAATTAAAAAAATGTGCGAAAATCGATTTTGTGGGTTGAGTTTTGTGGGACGCGTGGGGTGTTTTGATTGGCCGGAAAGCAAGGCTCCAACAGTGACGGAGAAATATCAAAGGAGCAGCTACGGAAACGCGTGCTGCTACTTGCTTGAGTCCTTGACCAGATATTCATTATATGAATCTTCGTGAACAGAACAAGTCCCACACGTTAACGTTAAAATCCAAGTTGCGCTTTGGGCCAAGGTTCAAGAAAGTTGGCTATCATGGACTTGAAGACTCAGTCAAGGGAATGGAGGCTTCAACTTTCGAACTTGGTCAAGGCCATGAGGTGTAAGTTGGGCTGTAGTACAATTGTATTGGGCCAGTTGGGCCTGCCTTCTCTCCCAATAGGGTGATTTTTGGGATTTATTAGAGAGATCGAAAATCTCTTTCATCTATTCTAATCCATATCTCACTCACCTTCATTCTCAAGCAAACCGCAAGGTTTTAATAGGATGATTTCAGTGAGCTCGATGGACCACCATCTTTAAATGTTTGTATTTTTTCACCAAGCTTAACTGTTTTTTTTTAATTGGGAGATTTCTAAATGGTGGGAAATATTCACCTGAAAATTCAATATGTACACCTAGAATCCAAAATTAATGTTTGAGATTTTCAATTCTACGTACTAATTAAAACAATTAAAATCTCAATGGAAGGAAAAACAAAAAAGGCAGTCATAGTTGGGAAGCATTTCTCTGGTGTGAAATACATTCAGCACCAGAAAATTACTCAACCTGGGCTCCTATTTTTAATGGAAGACCGAATTGTGGTCTAGTCCAGTAATCTTAGTAAAGAATTTTTGTTTAAATAAGTAGTTAATCCACTCTTAAGTCTAAGATAGTTTCAAGTATTTTTCTGAGTGAGAACTTTTTCATGTTGAAATCCGTCACTGATGACGTAAGCAGTGATTTCATCTAAACATTCCTATTCTAATTGTTTACATATATAAATTGATGTGCGATGGAAGTGAGCTCCTTGACCCGTGTTTTACGTGTTATTATATTGTATGTGAATCAAATTTTAATTTTTAACATGCGAGTCCAGTCAAGGCACTACCTAGCTAGGCTGCTAAGTTCCCTGATAATCATTTGTTTAGTGAAAGCCAAGAAGGAACAATTAATATTGTGTTTCTAATACAAAATTATTGTTGTTCCTTATTTGTCACCCTATTGCTACCCTTAGGAATGCAATTTAGTAATATGATCTCGTCTCTTCAACCCTCCACTTGATTGCCAATAGCTAAAATTGAGCTTTTGACCCAACTATATATTGTTAATTGACGCGTGATTCAACCATTTTTTACTCTTCAATGTGAGTGATTCTCAACTATTAATTAATATAAAATTTAAGGTACACATCAAATGACATATCGCTTATAATCATCTAGGTGTGGGTGGACAAGTAAACCTACCATTTTTAAGATTTTAAATTTATAATAAGAATACATTTATGTTGTATATAATCATGTGCCTTTTAGCTCAAGTATTGTAATTTTAGTAATCTTAATTGGTTAATAGTTAATTGTTAATACCTTTATTATTCATGATCAAGTTGCTTGCTTGGTCACAGTGCTGCAGGTCCATGGTTTCACATGGTATGGGACGAAATTGACTTGCATGCATTTTATTCAGCTTTATCCTTTAAGACCATCAAGTATTAATGGAAGTTTAGTCATCAATTTATACTTAACAAAGAAAATTAAATGATTGAGGAAATGTCACATTGTGGATCTCAATGCTTTGTAGGAAAGCTGTTGCTCGCTCGCATTTACCCAATTCAGCAAAATATGTAACATGATGTTCGTGACGTAACAAAAGTTTGTACTTGGCCTTATCCAAAATATTGGGGAATTTGAGGCCAAGAATAGATCATGCTCCATTCTTACCATTCTAGCCACGCATCCAATAATGGGTTTAGGTTCTTTCTCAAAAAGAAGTAAAAATAATGGGTTTAGGTTAATTCACACTTTTCGTTTATTTTATTTTTTTCGTTTTTCACACATAACTCTAATTTGATAACATATTTACAATTTTATAATTTGTTATCCTTTAATTTTTAGTCGGTCCAAATTAATAATTCCTAGCTTTAGTTTAGTTTGATCGACGTAAAAATCATAATCTAAGACCTAGCTCGTAATTAGTACATTCATCCTAATTAAATTGCTAGTTAGTTTAGGATTATGGTTACAAATACCACCCTAACCAAATTAGCCTTCATAATTAATATGGTTGATTTCGACAAACTCCACAAACTTATGGATAAGCACAATGACACAATCCAAATATGAAATATTTAAGTCGTAAACATATAATAATGAGATCAGTCGATCAAAAGTGGAAGATAAACAGGGGCACTTACCATATATGTTACGGGTAGGAAAGAGATTGTATACATTTTAAGGCCATGACCCAAGTCACAGAAATAGCTATTTATGTACTACTCGTGGCTGTGAGGGGCAGCATATATACAAAGGAACCGCAGCTGGATGCAATATCGCTTTCAACACAAAGCTTCACGCAAGTGATCATATCATATTCATATTCATATGCAATGAGAAATTAATTTAAGGGAATTGAAATGGCGTAATCAAAGTGATATATAGTAAAAGAGGAGATCGATAAAGTGCATGAGAGAGCATGTGTTTAAGGACATGTTCAATTTGTTTGGTCTAATTGGTCCATGTGTACGTATGAGGTGGTCCAGTGGTACGTACAAGGAATTGAAATTGATCCATGTGGGGGGGGGGGNGGGGGGGGGGGGGTCTCATGCTTGCTCATCTCTTTTTACACGGCTCCGGAAATAATGAAATATGTCTCTCTTCTCTCTTGCTAGATACTATGTATATTATGTGGGTTCCTGTGATTAGAGCAACATGTGGCCCTAAATCGCCTCCAATAGAGGAAATCCAAAGGCTGCTTTATTGGATGGTACTCTTCAATAGCGAGTGCTTTTGTTAATTTTTGCATAAAATGATGTGATGGGTTCACTAATCTAAGTTTGCTAGCTGGCGATCATACTAGAAACCCATTAGTTGTGTGATCCAATTTAGCTAGGGTTATCATTTCATCTGTGGGCTTTCTGGTCTTGATGTGATACAATATATACAAGTTAGTGAGATAAATTTCATATACATTTAATTATTTGTAAACATGTAATAAGTAAATTCAAGTGTTTTTGCACTCGTGAAGATTTGAACTTCGCTCCATAATCATTCTTTTAACTTGCATGTGTTGATTCATCCGTAAACTAAAAAAGTTAGAATGTTGATTTTTATACGGTTAGAAAATAGTACTATTTGTATAAATTTCCCTAGTATATATTTAGTATTATAGATAGATAGATATATATATATATATATGTGTGTGTGTGTGTGTGTGTGTGGTGATGGATGATGTTTGAAAGCATGCAATTATAATTCAGGATAAAAAACAAAGATTTAGTTGAAGCTACATAATTTCAAAGATGTATATATCACAGGCTGATTAATAGCATTTTCCTTTCTTCACTACTGGTTCGATCGAGTCCATCCTATATATATAAGTTTCTTTTTACCAAAATGTTGTATGCATATATACAACCCTCCCCAAAAGAAAAAAGGCGACAATTCAAAATGAAACTATCATATATCGTAGCATTGATATCGATTTGATCGAGAACACATCCCCACAAATCAAAATGTTGGACCAATTAGCTTTCCAGATCGATGTAGATAATAAGGTATATGTACGTTGCCTTTTCCAATCTACTTTGCCTAGATGGTCATGTTAGCCCTGTGACAAAGTGACAAAAACACTTCTCCGCTTTTCAGATATCTTAACATAAACAGCTATAAATTAAAAGGGACCTATATCTAGTTATTACTAGAGGACCACATTTAGTGGTAGATAATATGTTAGTCGATATTTGATCAATAATTGAGGCAATCTTGATTAGCCAATATATTTAGAAATTTTAGTCCTTTAGCATGAAAACTCACCTTTATAAGCAGGGGCAGGACCAAGTAGGCAAGTACAGGTCTCAAGTGGCCTTGGCCCCAAGCTCCATTTAGCTTCTTCTAAGTTGTTGATATATTTAATAAAAACATATATGTAATAGTTTAAATTTGTAACCATATACAAATATATCTCGCATCTATTAAATATAAGTATACATGAATTCCTAAAAAATTTCTTACTAATTATTTTTTAACATTTTATGTTACGAAAATGTCAATTCTCATTCTAAATGATTATTCAATTGAATTCTTATTAAGTCCAATTTCACCCAACTTGAAATATTTAAAGACTCCAGTGGGCTTCATTCGATCCAATTCGTTTTAAATCTCTAAACAATAATTAGTTTTGTCATTGTCATTTGTGTGGAAAATCAGGAAGATAATGAAGAATATGTATATCAGTTACTTTAATTTTAGTTGTTATAAAATGTAATTTTTAAGGTGGACTATAATATGCATATAGCCAAGTGAATAAGAACCGTACCGACCCCCCGTGATAAGATGCAGCCAAGATCCCACGTAAGCCCAAAAATGGTCCCATGTGTTGACTAACAAGTCGTTGTAGAACCTAGATGGTCGTGGTCCACTCCATGTGGGACCCGCATAGAAAGCTTATAACACTGTATTAAAGTGGCAAAATTAGAAATCAACGTGGCGGAAAGATAAGTATTAGTTTGTAAATTGTGATTGTGGAGTCCAGTTGTACATTCAATCTAATAAAAACAATTTCTTCTTGATTTAAATTGCTAATATAATGTTAGGAAATTATTCAAATTATAATCTAATAATTTATACATCACGGTTATACTCAAATTTATTCATATTTTTATCGAAATGGGAATAATAACTTATTACCAAACTCGCATTAAATGGTACAAATATAAAAGTTTTATAAAAAAATTTTTAAAGAAGATAAACTAAAAAGTAATTGATAATTAAGAAAAGTAACATAATTAGCGTAGAAGACTCTCTCTTGCAAAAAAAGAGTGGAAGACATGCGGAAGAGAGAGAGAGGGGGTGGGTCTTCTTTCCCAATGCTGGCCCGCAGTCTCTCTCTTCCGTATCTCTTCCGCTCTCCTTTTTTGCAAGAGAGAGTTAGCGCATTGGCTTCAATTAAAAATACAAAATTTTAAAAAAAAAATTAAGAAGATTTTTATGTATGTATACAGTATAAGTCATACGTGGGGTGGTTATATAGGGGGTAGTTTCAAGACTTGCGGCTGCCGGTGATTCCGTCCAGGAAGCCTATACGCCATTATACAAGCTTTTCCTATAGTCACACGTGGCAGCTCTTCAACACCTCACCGTACTGGGACCACTTCGGTGGCTTCTCTATTAGGCACGCGGCCTACAAAGATTCCCCGCCGCCATACCCCTTCTCTCTCTCTCTCCCTACCTATGCAGTCTACTGTTCCATCACGTTTTATTTTAACTTTTTCATCACATTGGCAGGTGCGAACTGCGAAGTGCAAACCTATACTTTTTATTCTCAAAATAAAAAAATAAAATTATTCATCACTATTCACTATTCACTACTGAAAAGGTTAAAATTTGTCTATGACCGATAAAGGAATATATAAATATTGTTTTTACTGTAAGAAAGATACATATTTATTTGAAGAGGAAGATATAGTGAAGGTTTTGAAGTTAGCTCAAATAATAAGGCATAATAATGAAGATTTGGAATATATGGGTTCTGCTTAAGCACGTCACACACACCATCTGTCTTGCTAAATGGGTTCTACTTAAGCACGTTGTCCGGTCCGTACGAAGATAAACATAAAAAAAACAAATGAAGCTTATTATAATCGTACTTAGGTGGCGCCTTGATGGTTGATTAACAAGATAATTAATAAATAAATTAAAGCGCGCAGCATCAATTTTTTTAACTTTTGAAACTTGTCCTTAATGGCTCTAACTTAAGATACAAGTCCACAAATCCCACAACACCACGTATAGAAAATCATTGCGATCGAATTACCTTTCTGCAATCTAGAACATTTGGGGAGGGACTTTAATTTGGTTCAGGCCCCATGGACAAGGCTTTCAAAAGCTTGCACTACTTAAATTATTAAATCCATTACATGAATAACAACAGTTTTAACTACAAGGACATGTATAGAGATGGTGGAACCAATTATGCACCCCTTTTTATATTGCAAAAATAGCCAAGGCATGCTTCCATAGTGCAATCAAAAAAGAAAAAACAAAAGAATAATTACTATAAAGGTCAATTTTCAAAGAATGAGATTTAAAAAATAAAACCTCAAATTACAAATTTGTCCTCACCCCAAATCAGAGAAAAAAAAAAAAGGTAGAAAATACAAACCGATTAATCCACAATTAGATCTATGACCTTCACAAATCCTATAACTAGCTAGATTATTAATACTATTAATTTGATGGGTCTTTCTTAATTTCTATAATTTTGTTTTGATCGATCTCTACAATGAATTGTATCACTTTCACCCACTTTATAATAATATTGATTTTTCATGTTTCAAATGTTGCTGAGTTGCTGCTGTAAGAAGTACATGTCATCAACATTCCACAAATTGTCGGATATGTCCCCACCGTCCACACCCCACTCTCCGTTGTTGTTTTGCAGATGATCCATGGCTTGAAAGTGATGATATTCCAAACCTTGACCGAAGTACCCAGTTGGGCTGTTCAAAGAATCCACGTACCCAAGTTGAGGAAGATTATTAGCTTGGAAACCATAATCCGGGTTAGGGTTATTGTTAACCGAGATAGCAGCACTGTAATAGTCCGGTGAGACCTGCGTCCCAAACGAGTCCGATGAGGCCGCAGTGCTAGAATTGTCCGGGGTGGTGTAAGTTGGGGTCACAATCTGCGACGCTCCAAACTCACGTGAGGACTGTAACACCACGTGTCCTGCTGCAGCAGCTTGAAAGCTGTTGCTATTAATATTGTTGGTGAGGTGGTGGGTGGTGGCGGTGATAGGAGAAGGCCCGGTGGTAATGGGGGCGGAGGCAGTGGCGGTAGCGGCGGCGGCAGCGGCTTGAATTCGCTCGACGAGTCTTGGCATCCAGAGGTAGCGCATGGTGTCCTTGAACTGCTTGCTGTTGACGTCACATTTCAGCTGCTTGGCGTGCTTTTGAACGCGGGTCCTCCAGTAGTTCTTTATCTCGTTGTCGGTCCTTCCTGGCAAGTGTTGTGCGATTTTGGACCATCTGTGAATCAATGAATGAATTGTCACAATTGAACCATTATACACATGCACTAGCTATTTATAGCAACTTTTAATTTTTACTTTTTAGGGTTAAATCAAGAAACCCCAAATAATATATTAAATTTACAGATGTATATAAATAGCAATTGAATTTATAATTTGCAGAAAGTAAATAATTACCTGTTTCCCCAGCGAGAATGAAGCTCAAGAATGAGAAGCTGTTCTTCAAGGGTGATGTTGCCACGTCGAACATCAGGGCGTAGATAGTTGAGCCACCTTAATCTGCAGCTCTTTCCAGTTCTTTTCAGACCTGCATAGTTGCAATTCAATTTAATTGTTAGATATATATATATATGTATATGTACCAAAATTAATTTGGGTAAATTAATTAAAGTTTCTTTAAGAGCAAAGGCGCTAGCTAGGTAGATAGCTAGACAGAAAAGTCGACAGAAGAATTAAAGATCATTTTCCTCTCCATATACTTTTATCATTTTAGGCTTTAATTAATTTGCTCACACAGTCATACTTTACGATATGGGTTGTCTAAAAGATAGGCTTTTCTAATATCTCGGATACATCTAAAGATCATCATCATCATTATATATCAATCTAGCTTATATATCATATCTTCTCTCACAAATAGTTTTGATTTTTGTGCACTTTTCCTTTTCAAGGAAGGTGATCGAAGCTAATTTTCTCAGAAGTACTATATCTAATATTCCTTTTCAGATCATAGGACCCAATTGATGAGAGGCAAAAATGATTTTGGTATAGAATAGAAAAAGAAGCTTGCTAGCTAGCATATATGGATGATTTCAAACCACAAGCTCAAGAAGGAAGACTTTGGCACTTTTGGTACACAATTATGATGAAGGGTCTCTCATTCTTTATCACGCAATTTTCATTTTAAGGAAAAGAAAACCCATTTCAATGAAGCAAAGAAAAAGCAGGAAAACGTGGCCCAAAACCCCATTTGATGCATCCCATCCAATATCATTCACGTTGTCAACTTGTTGTTTGGCTCTTTGCAAGCTATGGTACTTGTTTTAATGGATGAAAAAAGAAAAAAGAAAATATTAAACCATATTTATATGTATTTATAATTATAATAAATAAATTAATGAATATATATTTACCTGCGCAGCGAGCGAGGGAGTTCCAGCGACCTTCACCATGGTTATCAATGTAATTCATGAGAGCCAAGTCTTCCTCAACAGTCCATGGGCCTCTTCTCAGGTCCATCTGATCATCTTCAAGCTCACTACCGCTTCCATTCATGGTGGCTGAAGAAGCTGCTGATGAGTTGCGACCCTTCACTGCTTTTACATCCATATATGGACACACTGATTGATTGAACCAAAAAGGGTTTGATTGCCTTATTTGCTTTGCTTGCTCGCTCGCTCGCTCGCTCTGAGAGAGAGAGAGAGAATGAATGAAGGAAAAGACAGAGAGATGAGTTGGATGGTTGTACGGGAAAGATAAAGAGAGGAGTTGGGCTTTATAAATGCATAGAAAGAGAGATGGGTTTGAAAATGGAGAGCCAAACTTAATTATATAGCATGTGTGAGAGAGTTAGGAATAGGATATAGATCATAGATGAGAAGAGAGAAGCCGCAATGGGGACTTGTTGGTCTCTTCTACTCTCTAATTTTATTTATTATTTAATTACTAATTAAACGCACACACTTAACTTAAGCTTGGTAGTAATTATTTATAGTTAGAAAGAGGCTTTGAAGGTTGACTCTTTGACTTTCACATCTCTCCTTCTGTCTGAGTGTCCGTGCGTGCGTGCGTGCGTGCATATGGAGTTTTATCAATCGGTAACTCGGTTTCTACTTCTAGAAGATTGTTGCTTTTTTTTTTCTTCTTTTTTTAAGGAACAATCTGTTAAATTACTTTTTATTTTATGGACTCATCCGTTTCTAATTTGTGATGATGATGATTATAGAAACAAAATTAAATAGTGTTTTCGCATAGAATAGAATACTTTGTTTCTTATTCTTGTTCTTCTTGTATTCTTATTCGATTGCTCCAACAGGATACTCTAATTTATTAGCTAAATGGATCTTGTGCTTGCTAATTAATTAATTATAATCAGTTGCCATGAACTCCTCGTATTAGAATTCTCTCTATTGTGGAATCACAAGTGAAATAACAATTTAGCACCGCATCGAATGAATTAATTATAGTTCAACTTTATCCATATTTTGGAATACAGGGATCTTTTTTTTTTAATTAATTTTTATTTTATGATTGATCTCTTGGTCTATATATGGTTGAGGGAAGATTCTGCATATGTTATTAACATTTTGCTAGAAACAAAATATATATAACAACAATGCTACACTTACCATATTTTCATACTATAATTTTATACCATCTTACATGGCAATCTATATGATATTTATACATTAGTAACTTTTTATAAACCCCCTAAACACTAAAAAGCTTTTCTAAGCCCCCACCTATTTAGAAACCCTTCCAAAACCCCCTAAAACTTATAATACCTTGTTTACCCCTCTGACACAGGCTGACGCGGACTGACGCAGGCGCTGACACAGACTGACGCAGGTGCTGACGCGGACTGACGCGGGTACAATGTAACTGTGTAACTATATTTTTGAAATACAGTGTAACTGTATTTGCATTTCTAAAATACAGTTATACTGAAACTGAATTTTTAAAAACAGTTGCACTGAAACAGACAATGGAGCACGCGTTGGCGACAACGTGCAAGAAGGAAGAAACAAGCTGAGAGAGAGAGATAGAGAGTGCGAATCAGAAACCTAATTTAATACAAAACAATAAAGTTTACTAAAAACTGAATTCAATTTCACAAAAAATAGTTTCACTAAAAACAGTTACACTAAAAATTCAATTCAGTTTCACAGTTTCAGTGAAATTAAATTCAGTTTCACTAAATGCATTGAAACTGAAATCAAAAAACAAATATACACACATTCAGTTTCACTAACACAACAAACCATTAAACAACAGAAGAAAGCCACCGCACTGTGCATACAATTTAAGCATGATTGCCAACATTTTACCAAATTATAGCTCATATATTAAAAGAAAAAGCTTATCTAACTTGTATTAGATATAGGAATGGGTATACTCGGAATATTACAAAAAAAGTAGTCAAATACAGTTGGGTTAGATTGACTAGGGGGTTTTGATAAATATTAAGTGTAAAATTGGGGGTTTTGGGAGAGTTTGATTTTGGGTGGAGGTGAAGAGATAATCTATCTCTAATTAGGAGGTTAGTAAACATTTACATTTTATACATTGGACACTAAAAAAAGAAAAAGAAAAACCCTAAAAATAAGGAAATATCATGTCCAGTACAATAATGACCCATAAGATGGTATAAAAAATATGGTATAAAAACATGATAAGAATAGTATTTTTGTACATATAAAATAAAAGAGAACTCATACATAGTTCAATAACTATGAGAATCGATTTACTTGTGACATTCTGGTGTATCGGCCATACTTCTCATTCAATTCTTACTCCACAGTTATGAATAAACAACTAATATTTAGCCCAATTTTTTCGTATAAAAAAATGATGTCAAATAAATTGACCACGTATATATATGAAAAAAAAAAATAGCCCATTAAACATTTTTCAATACGAGATTATTGCTCAACATGATGGATAAAAAATAAAAGTATCAATAGATCTTCTTTTATGGGAAGTTTAAATCTTATAAACGACGATATTGATTAACAGTAATAAGAAAAAAAACATGATAGATGATATGTTAATTAAAAAATTTATATTCCTATTAATTAGTTCCTTGTGGGGAAAATTTCAAAACAGGTGAAGCATGTGAAAACACACTTTTTAAATCAATCATCTAATGAAATTCGTGAAAATTATTTATTTAAAAGAAAACAAAAATGATAGTGATATTCCAAGCACCTTATGTTCCGAAGAGTGATGAGTAATGAGAATTAAAGGTACAGCATTTGACTGCTCACTACCCTCTTTTGCAGTGAATGCGAAACCTTTTGGGAGGTTGCTATACTTCTGATCTTCTTAATATCTTACTGCATCATAAATTTAATTAATTTGCTACGTACGACTTCATAATTCATATATAGATCTGTCCCCCACAACATGTATAGTACTCCAAATCTTTACTATTATAAAACCAATAGAGGAATTTGGTATTACAGGCTTCAACAATTTTTTATTTTTCCAAATAATCCTTGACTAGATTAAAGAATTAAATTAAACTAATTTAATAAAACTAAGGGCACAAATGTAAAATTAAGTCATTAAAAAAAACTAAGAAATTAAAAAAAAAACACTTCACCACTTTATTAGGTGGAGA
>QANT01002105.1:0-12657 GCA_003254885.1 Purshia tridentata | reverse complement strand
CAGGAAAAGACGGAATTGCCCTTTAAATAACGCACTTGCAGGTCACGTGACGATTTTTAGATGGAAGTTGAGACGGAAGTGACGGAAAANTTTAGATGGAAGTTGAGACGGAAGTGACGGAAAACCCTTAATTGGTACATAAGTTAAGTTTAAATCCTTAATTGGAATGAAATGAAAATGACATCCTCAACTGCAAAATAGTGACAAAGTTACGTACTTTTGCTAAAATTTTCCCTAAATTCTTTTACCAGAAAAAAGGAAAAAAAAAGAATTCAATGTGCACATTCACTTCAAAACCTTTAATTGGCAGACCTTGGCAGAGATTACTAATTATTAGGGTAAGTACAAGTTTTCATTACAGAAATCATGCACTAAACGCATGCTCAACTTCCCCCCTTCTACTAAATCAGTAAATAGCTTCAACTTTCAATATTTTTCTTTTACAACAAATATATGTGGAACAATGCTTGAGCATCTTCAGTAAAAGGCCAACTTTATTTATCAAAAGAACTCAATGGTTTATGTTCCCTAAGTGAAAATGTTTCTCCTAAAGCTTCGATTTTGGGCTTTGAGATTCTGTGGACCATGTGGGAGGGATGATTTTGTACTCCTGGTTCAGCTTTTCATCTTTCTTAACTTCATCTTCTTCTAAAATGTCTTTAGAAAAAGCATCAGGATTTGCCTTAATACAATTCTGCAGAGTTACAAATGGATGCACACAGTCTGATCCCTACAAGAAACAGAAAAAAAGAAAAGAATTCACGTCAATAACTTGTAGAGAATTCATAGATTTTATTGATATATTTACTTCCGCATGAAACAGGAGCATCCAATGATAGTAAAATTTATTGATTTTCAACTTATAACCATCCAAATTGTAGTAGTTACGGCCAACCGGACATTCACTTGATTGCATCATCAGTAGGTACAACCAGACCACCATTGTTATCCTTGGCAGCCAGATGGATCATTAAATCAAACCAAGTGGATTCTTTTTCAACTTTAAAAACACATATAAGCAGAAAGTCTAAGAATCCAGGTCAATAATGATAGTTTCTAGACCAGAATTACATCCTAGTACTAGCTTGAGGCAACTCAGTTTATGTTCCTTTCTTCTATGCCTTCTCTTTTATAGTGATGTTACCTTCATATTATGACATATCTTATGTTACATGTTTTATGATATTACATTCAGCTTCAAGTAAGTAAAAAATAGTTGATAAACATGCTGTATTATAGATTAAGTTGTTCTGTTACATACAAAGGGACTTGAATGCAATAATATATAGCCTGTAGCAGATTAATCTGCCACAACGAGGTAAATAATCGATAGTTGTGGCAGATTTGCAGCACAAGGAGCCCAGAAATTGTATTTAGTAATGGTTAGAAATTACCTTTTCTTCCACCGTACTCTTAAGATAACAGAGAAAAGCCTCAGAAAACTGAAGCCCACAAGGGCCCTTTCGTAAGTCAGCAATGCAAGGACATTCCAGTGCCTTCTGAGCCTTGGCATCAAGAGACTGCAAAATGCATTGTTCAACTCCTTTAAATGCCACTCTTAATTGAAAAGGAAGTATGCCTGTTTTTTTGAATAAATATCCTATAACAGAAAAATAAATAAAATAGGTAAGACATAAATCCTATGACCTACAAACGCCCCACCCTACACCTTTAACAAAAACAAGTCTGTCTTTGAAATGGACCAACCTCATTCCCGTCATTGCCATATGTTGCAGCTTCTGTAAATGCACAACATTGTAAAGTTTATCAACAAGCAGATGATGAGGAAAACAATGTTTCAGAAATTAAGGTTTCAATATGTATCATAATATAAGAAGCATGTAGCTTAAAAACACAAATAGCATAGTTGTCTCTAAGAGTTAACCTTACGCAGAAGAGTGTAAAGCTTATACAGAAAATCGTAGAGGCAAATTAAAGTATGTGAAAGTAGTGCAATCCAATAAGGCAATAAGTCAATAATTAATGTCAAAGTTCAACCTAAAGGAGTATTAGATTAGATGGTATCTGAAAGTAAAAAATCGAGAGTGCATGTATAGGACTTATTTTGCCGCAAAGATTCAGAATTATTGAAGCACCTGCACCACGGTGAGGCTTGCATACTCACTCGTACAGTTGAGAAAACATTTAGATTTAGCCATGGATATTGGACAATAAGTTGCATAAAGCAAATAATAAAAAGGAAAAATGAAAGGATTGAGCCTGGAGGGACGGCCTGACTATATTTTACATACATAATAGGAACGGAGGAGGTCGGAGAGAGAGAGAGAGACCCGTACCAGCAATAAGAGAGTCCATGGAAACGGCAGAGGAGGAGGAGACCCGATGGTCTTGTCTATCCACTGTTTCTGCCTCCGCCTCGCTTTGAACTTGACCCATCGTCTTCTCTATTCGACTATTCTCTCTTCTCTGCTACATCCTCCGAAAGTAACAACCAACCAGGAGATTTAAGGCCCATTCAGTTCAATATTTGTCTTGTTTCTACATCTAATTTGGGCCTGTGTTTAGAGTCGGCCCAAATTTCATATACGATCTGTAGACAGACTATGGTGTGTGTTAGTTTTTTTGTCAAGAATTTTCTCAAATCTCAGAAATTAAAAACAGAAAGAAAAGAAAAAGAAAAAGAAGAAATGATGCATTGTCATTGATGCCGGGTCCAGGGACAGGGAGAACAGAAAAAAGAAGAAACGTCCGTAAATAAATTTGATATGAATAATTTCTGCTGTTGTTGATCTTGGTATCGACTATCGAGCGATATAAAAATAAAATGGAGAACGTGAAGTTGGGAATGTTGGACGGTTTCTTGACGAGAAGCCATCAAAAGTCCCTGAAATCCCTTTTCAGCCGCAACAAGTCCAATGGAGATGACCAAGACTCCCCTTCCTCCGCTGTCAATTCTCCAAAACCCATTCCTCAGCTCTCTCCTTTCGCCAATTCCGTCGTCTCTCGCTGTTCCAAGTCATTCCCTTTCTTCCTTCCGTCATCTCTTGGTTTCATATCTATTTTCTTTTCCATTAAATCCAGGAGCAAATATTTTTTCATTACGGTTTACATGCATGTTATTTGGTCACAGTTGTTTTTAATTTTTTAATTTTTAATTTTTAATTTTTTTTAGAGGGGTGAGGGGGGAAGTTGTTTTTAAAGATTAATCTGAATGTCTTTATACATACATTTGCTTTGAGTTTAGAATGCTGGGTGTCCCATACCAAGCTCACCATTTTAATTTTGGTCCATGGAACAATAAAAATGAGGTTGAAATTTGTCATGAGCAATAACTATGTGACCCACTGTTTAAGCTCTGGTTTCGACATTTTGATTATATGCTTTTACCATGTCTGGATATGACACAAATAAATTCCTCCTCCTTCATTATGTGTCATTATATGCTGGATTAAATCTCATTTGTCAAAAGTAAACCTTCTACCATCTAGTCTGTCTTACACCTTGTAAACCTTTTTCGCTTTGAGCACTGTTGAGTGTGTTCACTGGGGAAGGAAATTTGACGTCTATTTTTTAAAACAATAATGGACAGTGTTCTTTTTTTTATTTTTTTTTGTTAGTGTTTTATGTATGAATGTTAGGTGTATGAAATTGTAATATAAAAATATAATAAGTATAGTTTTAAAAATTTTGCAGCATAACCAAATGGACACTTTCATACTTTTATATTATTTTTCTACTGCTACTGCTACGCTTCTAAATGCATTTCATGCTGCCGCAGGATTCTTCAAATCCCTACTGAAGAATTACAGCATCATTTTGACACACAGCTACCTGAAAGTGTCAAGGAACTTTTGACTTATGCTAGGAATTTTTTGGAATTTTGCTCATACCAAGCACTACATGTAGTGAGTAGTCGCCCAGATTATCTGAGTGACAAGGAGTTCCGTCGTATGACATTTGACATGATGCTTGCATGGGAGTCGCCCACCGTTGGGACTAAACCGCTAGACAAAGTAAGACAGCCCCTCATTGTTCTCTGTTGATATTTTAAGATAATAGAGAATTTTTGCTTTCTAATATTTAGTCAGAAACTCTGAAGTGTAGGTCCTAAGCTTTTTCTTCTACTTTGGCTTGACGATGGTGCCTGAACCATCTTCAACTACAGGAAACCACTTCTTGCAGTAACCAGGAAGTAGAGGCTGAAGATGGTTGGTCGCTTTTTTATTCAAGTTCTACAAATATGGCTGTTCAGGTTCTTTTCTTCATCAATTGCGTTGTTTCTTTATCTTCAAGTAGCACATTATACCAATGTTACCTAGTCATATTCATAGGACGGCTTAGTTTTAAATTATTGAGACATTTTAGTCATGACTTCCAAGAACTACTGATATTTATGTTTGTTATGCTTTCTCTATCAGGTTGATGACAAGAAAACTGTTGGGCCAGAGGCCTTTGCACGAATAGCTCCTGCCTGTGCTGCTGTTGCTGATATAATAACTGTCCACAATCTTTATGATGCACTCACAAGCTCTTCTGGCCATCGACTTCATTTCCTTGTATATGACAAATACATACGAAGCCTCGAAAAGTATTATTTTGCTCCTTGATTGTTATCATTTGTGTGACTTCCATTTCCCTTTTGCAGTGAAACTTTTACCCCAATTCACATGTAAGTTTAAATCCTTGTGGCATGGCCTTATATCACTTTGCCACCCTTTGGTCGATGTATCTTTTAAGGTCAAATCCTTGTTCATTAACTTCAATTTGGAGCGTGTGTCGCCCCTAACTCTATATCAAGCCTCAACTTGAAACATACAATCACGACAAACTTAATTTTATGAAACAAATATGCTATACCTGGAAACCATTTATACAATATTTTTGTAGAAAATGATGCATATATGATATGGTGCAATCAAGGGGGTTGGGGCCATGCATGCACTACACCTTGAGCAATGATATGAAAATGGTGTATGCTTTATTGGTAACTATTAAGAAATACATTTTCCTCTATCAAACTGTATTAATTTTAGCTTTGGTTGTTAGATTTAGGTTATATATCAAAGATAAAAAGAATAAAAGTGTTGCTATCTTGCTAAGGAACAGAAAACCAAAATAAAAAATTAAAAAAAAATGAGAAAAAGAAACAGTGTGTGTCTCGCTCTCTCTCTCTCTCTCTTTCATGTGTGCACATGGGACGGTGCTCAGTCCCTTTGGAATGGTGGTGAAATCTGGTGAAAATATCTGTAGTGTGTTGGGTGCGGCATGTGGTTTATCTACTTTTGATCAGATATAGCTAAAAGTGTGTGTGTGCCCCTTCATGTTATTGCGGTTCGTATTTTTTCTATTTTTATAAGCAGAATACTATCAATCTTTCCTATAATAAATAGCTCTTCTGCAGGGTCATTAAGGCTTCCAAAAATGCATTGTTCTCTTCCATTGGAAATCTTCAGCTCACAGAGGGAGAAATTGTCCTTGATGTTGATGGTACGGTTCCCACTCAACCAGTGCTGCAACATATTGGGATGTCCCTGTGGCCTGGTAAGTGATGGTATTCCTGAAGGTGGATCAAAATATTATTGCATCTAGTAAATTTGGTTTTCCAGGTTACCTCAAAACCACAAACTTTAGGGCTCATACAATTCTGAGACACGACTGTACCTTGGGCATGGTCTACTAATGATATGATAAAAAGCGATCCTTTTGGATTCCGATACAGATTATTGATTTCATTTTTTCTTGGGTACCAATAAAAGATAAATAAAGATCACATCAGATTTGCTTTTCTTGGTAAAGATGGTGATTCAATCACATCTGATCTTGACACATGTACAATTGCAATTTTATCTTCCAGATAGACTAGTTAGTTCTGTGTCTTGGATTTTTTTCCCCTTTATTTGTAGAGATAGATCCTACTTAGCTAGGCACTGGTCCTGCTAGTATCTGTCAGGTTTTTCAAACCACCAGTTCAATGATGTGCTTCATGTGACCTTATCTCATTAGCTGACCTCTTGGAAAGCACAATTCTTACTATGTTGTGATCACAATTAACCTTGCAATCTCTGCATGGAACGTTTTCAGTTTGAGATTTACATCAGTTTGGAACTCATGTCTGTAGCATGCTGATATTAGGTGATGTTATTTGTAACATGATCTCGCTGTGGTCTTCTTCAAAAGAATCCTGGTACTAGGTTGCCTGGTTAAAACCAGCTCTGCATCATACCCATTGTCTTAAATGTTTTGTTCTTTTAACAGATGCTTGATGTTTTCTTTTTCTCCCAGAAACTTTTTAAAAGTGCTCTGACTAATTCTGGTCATGGTCTCAATTGTGGCAAGCTCTGATAATGTGTTTCAGTTTTGTATGCATTATACAAATCTGGAAAGTGTTTTATATCCATCTCTGTTTTTGTAGGGCGGTTGACACTGACCAATTCTGCGCTGTACTTTGAATCACTGGGAGTTGGTTTGTATGACAAAGCTGTTGGATATGATCTGGCAACAGATCTGAAGCAGGTCATAAAACCTGAATTGACTGGACCATTGGGTGCTCGTCTTTTCGATAAAGCCATTATGTACAAATCAACTTCTGTGTATGTTATCTGTTGACATACATACATAGCACGGAACTTATTTATTTATGAGGATCATGATTTAACTTATTTTTTTATTTAATTGTTTTATAATTTATTTACAGAGAAGAGCCAGTTTATTTGGAGTTTCCTGAATTCAAAGGCAATTCTCGCCGAGACTATTGGTTGGATATTTGTCTTGAGATCTTGCGTGTGCACATGTTTATTCGGAAAAACAATCTTAAAGAGATTCAGAAATCAGAAGTACTGGCAAGGGCTATTCTAGGCATCTTCCGATATCGTGCAGTTAGAGAAGCCTTCCACTTCTTTTCATCGCAATATAAAACCCTACTTGCTTTTAACCTTGCTGAAAGTCTTCCAAGGGGAGACTTGATTTTGAAAACTTTGTCAAGTCGATTGGTCCTTTTGAATTGCGCTGCTGCCCAACAGAATGTTTCTGGGAGTCCATATGCAAAACGGCAGACAAAACTGTCTCCAGTTTCACTTATAGCACTTACTCAACTTGGATTCTTAATACAAAAAGATGTAAACCTTGATGGAGAACCAATAATATTCGGAGATGTTTGTGTTGGTGAGACTAATCCCTTGGAAATTGCAGTGAAACAGTCAATATTGGACACAGGGAGGGCTGAAGCTGCACAGGCAACTGTGGACGAGGTGAAGGTGGATGGGATTGATACAAATGTTGCAATAATGAAGGTCATTACTGAACTTCTCATGTTAAATTGGGCTTTCCAAGCCAACAAAACTCTTTCCACTTTTTCCAAGAATAATATTCGAGAGGAAGGAAAGCACTCAGAAATGTTAATAAAATGCCTTTTAATGATTTTTAGTGTTTTTATTTATGAGAGATTATATTTTGTTCTTCTTGGTGGAGGAAAGACGAAGGGATTTCTCCCTGCTTTAAGCTGGGAGCCTGGTTTCTAAATCAATTCTTGAATAGGTGATAACTGTACTGTCGCTCCTGTGTAACCAAATAATAGAAAAATCAGTTGAACAAAGGGGAAAAAAAGTACATCCAGCAAGCCATATTGATGTGAAAACAAGTTATAACTTCTGCAGTATGGCTAAATTCTGTGATATCTTTTTGTTGTACTTGGGTGTTCATTTTCTGCTTTAATGGAATCCCATAGTATAATGTGGATGGAGACAAGACAGACATACTCAGAATATACACAATTATTAAGGTTTTGTTTCAACATGTAGCTTTCATTCCTTTGAAAGCCCATTGCTTCATGGTTTTGTTGTTTTTTTGGAGATATAATGTTTGTAAAGCTTACACATTTAATTTTCTATGTTTTTATTGTGAAGATCATTGTTTTTTACTTGTAGGAACTACTGTTTCCAGTTATTGAATTAGCTAGCCGTGTTCAACTTTTGTCATTATGGAAAGACCCTTACAAATCATCAGTGTTTCTGGTGTTGACCAGCTACTCCATAGTAAGGTAACTTGTCTGTGACTGGAGTTATCCATGCCTAGTCCCAAGAGTATTAATAATTTTTGACTGTCCCCTTCTGGAAATGCTCCTCTTCATTTGTATGGCTGTTAAATCTGTATTTCCGGAGCATGTTGGATGAAAACAAAGCTGTTAATTCTGATGTACAGGGGTTGGATCAGATATATACTGCCATCCATCTGTGTATTCCTCGCAGTTCTCATGCTCTGGTGCAGGCTTTTTAACAAAGGGAAAGCATTAGAACCATTCAGGATAACACCTCCCCATAACCGAAATGCAGTAGAGCAGCTGCTGATATTGCAAGAAGCCATCACACAAGTTGAAGCATTACTTCGAGCTGGGAATATTACTCTCCTGAAGATAAGAGCTCTTCTTTTTGCGGTTCTTCCACAGGTATGTGTCGAAGCCATGCTAATTTACCTAGCAAAACAGATTGAACATAAAATAAGATATCATTTAAATTTCTATTAAGAGTTTATTTACTATCTCTCTCCCACCAGTGTGCTATATATTCAAAATTGGTCTGTCTGGCAGGCGACGGACAGGATTGTTATACTGCTGGTGTTTATGGCAGCAGTGTTTGCATTTGTGCCTCTGAGATATATAATCCTGCTAGTATTTCTGGAGGCTTTTACAAGGGAAATGCCATATAGGAAAGAAAGTAGTGATCTGTGGGTGAGGCGGATTAGAGAATGGTGGGTCAGGATACCAGCAGCTCCTGTTCAACTCATTAAACCTGATGATAACAAGAAAAAGAAATCATAAATATCCGTCTTGTACAATGCCTACTATCAAATTGTAAATGGCCAAATGGATTTAATTTCCACTTAATTTGGTACTGGGTCCCATTGTATATACACGACTTCAGGTTTTCCAGAATTTTTTGGAAAAGCCTTTCATATATTCAGCAGGTAGATAGATAAATTTGTTTTTTAACTCATTTTTCTTTATTAAGTTCTTTATTGTCTATGTATAATGTTATTATTTGACAACCCATCTTGTAAAGCATTACATGTAAATTAGTCGTATACCCTTATTACTTCTAACAATTATAATATCATAAATCAACCAACTAATCTTATCCAAACACACTCCATTTTCCTTTTAACTCTTGTCATTTAGAATGTAAACAATGTACGGGTCCATCCAGTAATAGAATTAATGCGAAAGGCCATGGTGGTTGCAGATTCAATTCATCATCAATGTGATTCTTTCTCTTTTTTGGCCATGATCATCAATTCATCATCCAGTAAGGACATATAAATTCACACGAGTTTCAAACCTTCATCAACTTTTGCTTGTAAGGATTAAGGAATAAATAAGCCCTGTTAGAAATAAACGCAAGCAAATATGTTTCCTTGATTTTGTCAACGACCTCTACTATTGATGTTGGATACAACTCTATCAACGATGTTAACAATAAACAATCAACTTCACGCGACAAAAATAACCTTACTTGAAAAGCAAACTACGATTGGCAAATTGGATTTTTGCGGGGTTTAATATGGTCACTATCCACTTTACAACATGAACTTTTTTAAAAAGATAAATCACACTGTACAAAAACTAAATGTGAAAATCAAGGGGGGGACAGGACAATGAGCAGTTTTAATGCATTTCTTCCATCAAACATTATCTGGCCAGAACTCCCTGAAAAAGGCCTGCTCAAATTCCTTCTCCTGCAATCTCTTTTCTAACTCCTGCATTTTCCTCATCTTCTTTGAGAGTCCCTTGGACTTTTTTGAATGCAGCTCCTACGAACCAACAGCATGCTTATAAATAATACTCATATGCATATCAATCATATGATAGGTATCAGTAAATATATCAGTCATTCTCATACCTGATAGTGGTAAAATTTACAGAAACAACAGAAATTTTGTATAAACATATAAAAATGTATTAGATAATTTCTCCACGATATTTGACTCATGATGAGAAAAAGTGCAGGCCACTGCTAGTAATACATGTTAATTAAGCATCGCATTATAATTGATAAGTTGATAGCAGTGGCTTCAAAAAACAAAAATGGATATTTTCATCCTTGGGTACAAGGTACAAACAAGAGATTCTATAAATAAAAATAAAATAGAATAGATTTATTTTCTAAAGACAAAAAAAAGCAAATAATTAGCTGTCCAGTAGAAAGTGGCCAGTTAAAATGGTCAACTTTACTTCTTTCTTCCTTCTGTCTATTGAGTGAATTGATCCAACACCTTGGCATAAGCAAACCTACCAAAGAGTTATCCTTTTTTCTCACTAATTCTAAAAGGAGCTCCTGTTATTGATCAATTTGTATTGCGTCAAGTCTTTTAATTTGTCAGCAGAAAATGAGTACCTACTCTACATCCAGCAATACTTATAGCCTCTTACATGGTCAAACACATCCCTCTCCAAATGAAGCTCTCCTCTATCTAATAACATAATTAGTAATTTCTTCATAGCTTCAATATCACTTCATATTTTAACAGATAGTTTCATTGCTGGAAAAGAGGACAAAACGAACAAGAAAGAATTAAATATTTCAATTTATGGCTATGCATGCAAATGAACTCACCTGGTCATTTTTACGATTCAAAGTAGAACCAGGGGGATTTGGTGCCTTCTGTAATTTATCTGCTCCCAGACCCCGTTTATTATTCTTCATATATGTTTGTACAGGTTCCAACCTTCCCTGTTTACATGATTAATTAGTCAGACATTCCATCTAGATAACTAGTAGGATTTAGTACAAAGTTAAGGTGCAGCAAAGAAAACAAAACTTGAAAACCCCCATATCATATAGAAGGATGACAGAGGTGATATTCAAAGGAACATTCTAGGTGATGTGAAGAGAGAGAGACACATAGGGCGTTAACGTCCGTCTCATGCAAGTATTTCTCTTTATGATGATGATTTTCATTCAGCAAAAATAGGAGTGAACAAAGAAAAGAGATATCAATATAATAACCTGCTCAGAAATCCCAAGACCAGTTCCTTCTTTCCAACCATGTTTCTTTAAAAGCTGCATAACACCGGTCACAAGACAACGAGTAATTGATCAAACCAAAAGGTAGTATAATATTGAAGTCATTTAAAGAAAAACTTTATATACAAAGACAGTGAGAAAACACCTGAAAGCCTATATTGGAGGAATTGATGGCTGTTGATGGACAACTTGAAACCACCATGTCTTTTCTTGTACCTTCTTCCTCCTGAACCCAATGCATGAAGTTATTGTTCTGAAAATATAGAGTACTCTGGTAGCTTCCCAAGAGCTTTACAATGGGTTATGTTCTCCTCTTACCCTTTTCCTTAGAAAACTTATTCTCCCATTCTTCCACTTGGGGATTAAGGCTTTAATCTATTTTTCTTTTGTGATGTGACTCGTGAGTGATGTTCTTTCCAAATATTTTTTAAACAGAATTCTGACCTTTTATTGTGAGTGACAGATATCAAATATGGTCTTAGTTGATCCAGAGCAGGTTCTCACTACTTTACTTTGCATATTTAAGAAATTAGTTATTAACCCTAACCATGAAATGTGAATGGGGGGGTATATAGTAGAGAGTAGAGAGTAGACAGCTTGCTTCATTTTTCAATTGTTAATAATCCTTCTAAAATCTAAACATTACCTTTACCCTGACCAAGTAAGGGCATGCATTTCAAGCGGTTTGTGGAAGCAAGGAATAAAACAGTTCAACAGAGAGATCTGAACAACGATAAATCAAATATCAATTTTGGATTGTTGAGAGAAGGTCACTTACAATTGAACCATGTAATAGCGAATTAAGTTTATTCATTTAAAACTTCAAGTCTTCCACCAATATTTCCAAATTCTATTCCCAAAAAAATAATAAAGATCTAGGGTTTAAAAATACAGACATGCTGAGAAGCACCAAGGCCCGCTCCTTGTGTCCATCCCTGCTTCTTCAAAAGCTGCATTTAAATTCAAACATATAACTAACAAAATACTCCTAATCGAATTTCGTAAAAACCATACAGCTACAACTGGGTACCTGAAACCCAATATTGGAGGATTCTATGGCCGAAGAAGACGAGCCCACCATCACCTGCTCCTCCTCTCCCATGGCTTTTTCCCAATTCTTCACTGTTCCAGTATTGGTTTCAGGATTCAGAACATATTTTTTTCTGTTCAGATTTCAGAAACCCACATCCATAAATTATATCTTCTTTCTTCATGAATTGAATTGAATTGAGGCGCTTGTCTTTCCACCTAAAGAAATAAAAAATTAAAAAATTAAGNTTTTTTTTTTTTTTTGGGCCAAGGTAAATATTTTTTTTTTTAACAACCCAATTTTGTGAGTTTTTTTTTTATATCAAAAATAGCTTATCGAATTACCGGTATTATTATATGAGTCTTTTTGAACAAAAAATATATATATATAAAACAATATTTGAGTCACTTTGAGAGTACTTTAAGGTCATTTTATTTTTCTAAATTATAATTTCGACAATGTCGACGCATGATTTGAATCATTCACATTTTAGATTACTTATTATAAATCAACTATGCAAAACATCAACTATGCAAAACATCAACTCAATCGGAAATAGTTTGGTTATATAATTGTTATCAATTAAATAGAAAAAATAAATGGTTTCTAATTAAAAAGTATTTTTGACCAAATCGTTGATTTTTTATATTT
>QANT01002104.1:0-10607 GCA_003254885.1 Purshia tridentata | reverse complement strand
CTATAATACAAACATATATAAATTATAATAGGGGGGTTTTGGTTTTTTTTTTTTCACTCTATAATAGGAATTAAAACTATATATAAACATATATATAAATTAATATGTATATATAAAAAATATGAAAAATACATATAATTATTATACCAGTGTGGTCCGGTTTGATTTTATTTTATTTGGTGTAGAACCAAAACTAAAACCGGGTAGAACTAGTTTAGTTTGATTTTTTTCCGGTATTGACTTTTTTTGGTCAACACGGTTTTTTAATTTATGACTTAGTTTGGTTTTTCCGGTTCACGGTTTTTATGCCCACCCCTAATAAAACGTCTAGAAAGTCATCAATATTGATATTATTCATCATCAATTTTGCAGGTGATGATGATGATGATGATTATGATCAGACAACGGTGCTTCTGAACCAGTTTGGTTTGGTTTTTTTCCGGTATTGACTTTTTTTTGTCAACACGGTTTTTTAATTTATGACTTAGTTTGGTTTTTCCGGTTTACGGTTTTTATGCCCACCCCTAATAAAACGTCTAGAAAGTCATCAATATTGATATTATTCATCAATATTGATATTATTCATCATCAATTTTTCAGGTGATGATGATGATTATGATCAGACAACGGTGCTTCAAGGGACGATTGAGATCTTCTCCTTAATTTGGTAGCAGTATCACCTCACTGCAGAAACTTGGACAGAACTACTCCAGATCGATGTCTAGCTTAGGGTTCTTAATCCAAAACTTGGAAAGCAAGTTAGCAAGTTTTGGGCTGTTAGTCTTTTAGTGGTTGGTCTTGGAAAATTAACGGACCCTATATTATATACAGGAAGATATGAAAACTTATGTACGCACATTTAGATACTAGCTAGTATGTCCACAAAAAAAAAAAAGATACATGTACATCGGAGCCACATGTCTAACTTATAAGTGGTCTAATTAATTGAAAATTTGAAACATTATACACGATAGAGTGTGGAAAAAAATTTCGGAACACTAGGTGGCCAAGGCCTTTCTTGGTACCCGAATACTTCTGTCAATAATGCTAATTATCATTTTGTTGTTAGAGTTCTTGAGTTTATATTTAATAGGACTTTTTTTTTTTGGCCAATAATAGAGGACTTTTGATTACTAAAAGAAAGGATATATGCATAAAAAAGGGTCATGTGCGAACATATTTAAGCACACCACCCATTTGATATCGATCCCGACAAATAAGCCTCCAGTTCATATGAAACAAATATCATGAACTTTCCACTAATTAATACTTTGGTTATAATATTTTATTTTCGAAGCTATAAATTCCACGTGTACAATTATATTTTAAAATTACTAGCTTATATTGTTTAAAACTTTCTATAGAGAGAGATATATATATATATATATATATGCATCTTAATTAACTACAAATTAGGGCTCACTTTTGAATTAAGCAAATTGGAAGGTAGACATTGGGAAGAAAGAATTCTAAAATTTAAGAAATCCTAAACTTTTCTTGATTTGGATTTCCAAATCTCAGAATTTCTAACTTCCCAAAATCCCTATCAGTTTCCAATGCAAAAAAATCAAAGGTTTTTTAATTTTATTGATATTTAGGAAAATTTTAGAATTTCTGAAACCTTGCACAAAAAACAAAACATCAAGAGTTCATAAGCCTGCACAAGAAATATACACAACTTGACAAAAACAAAAAGAAATTCCAGGTCAATGCGATTTTATCCAATCAGAGAGAATGAGCGGCATTTAATAAAGAATATCTGGCGGGGGTGGCGTCCTTCTCTCTCTTCTGCAACGCACAAATTGACAAAGGCAAAGTCGCAAAGGTTCGTCTTCTCAGCGCGCCCTGGTTTTGATTTTCATCAGTTAACTTAATACCCATATTTAATATTGTTCTGGGATTTTCAACTCCAGAACCTTAGAATTCATCGACCCAAGAAACAATATTTAGTATCCACTACCAGATCAAAATTACATCTGTGATTTGAAGCTGAACTTCTTCGGCGTCGTTTTCGTGCTCGAATGGAAGTTGGGCTCGTCCGAAAGGGCTTGGATTTCTCACGACGAGGAAAGCGATGGCTTTTGATTCTGGCAGCTCTTGGGGTCTCCGGTTACGGCGCTTATAGGGTTTACAATTTGCCCTCTTTGGTCAAGAACAGGAGGAGACTCGTGAAGTTCTTGGGAGCCCTAATTTCTGCAGCCGAGATGGTGTCCGATTCCGCTGAGACGATTGGCATTGTCTCCAAGGACTTGAAGGAGTTTCTCCGTTCCGATTCGGACGAAATGCCCCATATTCTGAAGCAAATTTCGAAACTTGCGAGGTCGGAGGAGTTCTCTCAGGTAATGACTAGGTTGACAGAGGCTTTGACGGTTGGGATTTTTCGAGGGTGTAAATTGGAGACGAGGAATGAGATTGAATTAGAAAAGGGTATGGAGAATTCGCGCTTTTCCGATAGAATTTTCGAGAAGATTTTCTCTAAGGCTGGGACCGGCTTCGTTTCGGTTGTGGTTGGAAGCTTTGCGAGGAACTTGGTTCTGGGTTTTTACTCCGATGAGCGATCGGTGGATGATTCGTGCTCTTCCCAGAAGAATTTATCGGATTTGCCGAGATGGGTTAATGTGGTCTGCAGTGATAAGAGTAAGGAACTCATAGCAAATTGCCTACAGGTATTTGTAAGTACTGCGGTTTCGGTGTTCCTTGAAAAAACCAAGGATGTCAACTTTTATGAAGACATTTTTGGTGGAATGACAAATCCCAAGCATCAAAACAAAGTAAGGGACATTCTGGTTTCTGTTTGTAATGGTGCTGTGGAAACAGTTGTGAGAACATCTCACGAGGTTTTGACTAGTTCCAATTCGAGTTCAAGTTCAAGCTCAAGCTCAAATTCGCGGTCTTGTTCAACTGTTGTTGATCACAATGAAGGTCTAAGTGGAACTGTGGATGAGTGCTTTGAGCAAGAAGCGCCTTCAAAGCTACTGAAGCAGGGAAGTTCATTGGATGTTGTGCAGAAGAGTGGGTGGGTTGGCAAGGTTTCATCTACGTTGGCAGTGCCTAGCAATAAGAGGTTCGTTCTAGATGTGACGGGGAGGGTGACATTTGAGACCGTACGATCACTTGTTGAGTTTATGTTGTATACACTATTAGATGGCTTGAAAAGAAGTCTTAACGTGCTTCATGGGGAGGTTGTGGATAGGGGATTGCAAGTTATTAGATACTTCGGTGCAAAGTCTTCAGTAATAGTTACCATCTGTCTTGCTTTGTATTTACATGTCATGGGTGGTACTAGAGTTCTTGTGACTGCTTAATTTGATGGGTTTCTCTGACCCTCATTAGAAGCTCCTGTCAGGTAGATAGAAGGGGAATGGGGGATTGGGGGATAGGGCTCTTTCTGGGGAAGCTTTTGTATTTATATCTTATTCTCTTGAATGGAAAGGAAAAAAAANNNGGGGGGGGGGGGGTTCATGACTTCATTTTGATGCATGATTTTACTTTCATGAAATTTTATCCTTTTTTTCTTTAGTTTGTTATTTTAACCTCTTCCAGTAAATGCATCTATACATTTAATCAATGTTATTGAAGTTATTAAGAACATTCTGAGAATGAATGAAAATTATATTGTTTAACATTCATGATATCTACCAATTTCTAAAGCTGAAGGGGATATGCTGCTTGTGGCCTGACGGGGAGGCAGGCCTCTTAAGCTTGGCTTTTGTTGTTGTTTTTGTTATACATACGTTTTGATGGTTAACATTTTCCGTTTTGCCATTCCCTCCTTTCCTTTGTTGTTCTTGATTACATATATGCTTGTCATTCCCTCCTTTCCCAAAGATAGTCGGATATTATGCTTGTTGAACTAACTGAATACAAGAACTAAGAATGCTCTGTGATTATGTCTGACTTGTTAGCTACTTAAGAATTCAGTGCATTATAATCTTCTTGTTGACTAGAAACCTTCACAGATGTGATCACTCCGGAATTCTACCTAATTTAGTGTCTCAATGTGAAAAATGATTTATGGGAAATGGATGATTAAAACAGTGGCCAATTCTGTTGCAGGAGAGAATGGAGTTAGTTGAAACCAGTAATGATTCTTTGTCATTAACTCATTAAGGGCAGCTGGGATATTTTGTAAATGAAAGTGGATTGGGATTGTACAATGCAAGTGATTTCATTGATAATCGATCAAAGTGCCACTTTCAGGTATCCTACCATTTAGTGCACAAACTACCATTAGTTTGGTGCTAGTGATGGTCACTATTACATTACATAATCGAGTTGGACATATGTGTTAATTAATCTATTTGTCAAAATCATCATATTATTCTTTATATGCTAGAGTTTTTGCTTCATACATGGTTGGACATCTTGTACTCTGTCAAACATCCAGAGAACTGGATGGTTCTGAAACCAACAAATCTTCAGCAAACTGGTATTTATTTTAAGTTAAAGCTAAAATAAAAGGCGTATGGGACTGAGAACAATATTTGCATGATAGAGGATTATGAGTCAGAGTAGTTGCTGACTGAGACGATGGATGACAAGACTATGGGCCGGGTCGGACTGGTCCTATTCCATATAGGCCAGGCCCAAACCCACCACCACCACAGCCACAATTGAATGGTTGCTTCATATATATCTGTTGTGTGTGTAGATCAGTGACTGTATGAATATGACATGGGCATGACACACTTAAAATAGGTCCAATAAGACAGTATAATTGAAGAGAAAACTACAAAACTTGGTCCAGCAGAAGGAAACACAACAAAACTACAAGAGGATATGATAGAGTTTACCAAATCATTATTTTCTGTATATGATAGAGTTTATGTTTCATGCATTGTTGGACATCTTGTATTCATACCTGACTGGGAGGATCGCCATTTGTGCATTAGGGAGTATCTTTTTTTTCTTTTTAAGACTTTTACGAGGTCAGAGATGCATGCACCAATGATGCACGCACAAGATTTATGGCATACTTTATAATTATATATGTCCAATATGGTGGTTGTTAAAATTGCATTCATGAAAAACATGCATGCATGATCATGCATCCTGGAATATATTAAATTTCAAAAAAGGAGCTAGTAGTCAGCAAAAATCCAATTTAGTTTGGATTTCCACATGATAAGGACACATTCTTAATTTATTCAAAGTCACAGTGGACACTCACAAGTCACAGACTCACAGCCGTGTTTGACACTCTGCTTTTTTCATACTTGGCAAATGTTGTCGTACCAGCACATTGCTATCATAAATGTTGTGAATATGGTGGTTAATTTGGTTTCTTTCAATGACCATAGTTGACCAAACAAGTGGTGTATGAATAGTGCTCTACTCAGTTCTGTCTCCACCAAGCTCTACTATTATTCGATCGCACTTGAGGTTTGGTGATTTCCTTATGTATTCATTCAAACAATTTTCTATATCGCCATTCTCATCATTTTCCATGCAACTCGCAAATTTTAACGTAAACATGTTTTNCAAATTTTAACGTAAACATTTTTTTTTTTTTTTTTATTGTTGTGGTTGTATACTTGTATCATGAAATTAAACTTCAAAAAATTTCATATATTTGAAGTTTTGAAATATTACCAAATTGAAAATATCGAAATTTTATTAAAAATTTCAATTATTTTAGTCTCAATTTTTAGAAATTGAAATTTTCATATTTTTAAATTATTAAAATTTTAACAAATGGAAAAGTTAGTTAACATTCTCATTCAAATTATCGGTGTACACCAAGAGTTACAAACCTCCACAATAATAATAAATTTGGATTAGACTTTCAATATGAACTTTAATCAGCCCTCTGATGGAAATTAACCATCAAAATGAGAACCAAATTATATTTGCAAACAATAAATCTTTGAATTTGTGAAGATTAAATATAACTACGACAAACAGAAAATTCACATTTATATTATGGGGAGGCATGATGAACAGTTAAATTCGATATTCGATTCTCCTTATCAAAAGAATAAAAATGAAAAAAAGAGCGAATTTGGCATATTTGGGAAATCTGCAAAGAGATTGTACTGGGAAAAACTGAATTCCCCATGGAAAAATAACACACAAACCAGCCCATAGACGGTAAATAAAACCAGAGCATATATGAATACAAATTTAGAGAAGGCACTGTTTATTATTTATCGTTACCAACATGATATATACATGTAATTTACGATAATATATACTTTTTAAGTAATTCATGGCCTTAATTTCACCGAAAACAAATATTATTAATTACTGGTTGCAGATGCAAATTAAAGTAGTTCGATCAAGGCTTGTGCTTCTGTGTGTATATATAATCCACATGAGCTGCTAGTGTCCTTCTCATCAGGCACTCCTCCTCTGCTATTCCCTCACAGCTCTCGCTATCCTCCACAATAATCTTCTCTGTTTCCATGTTCTGCACACACATATGTATTTATGATCAAATTACAGCCAAAAAAAAAAAAACAGAGAGATTATTACAAAACCAAATTTTAATGAAAGAAAAATAGATTTGGTGCGTTGAAACAACATACTTGGTGTTGGGTTTTCAGGCCGTTGTTTGTGAAATCAGGGTCTGGACGAGCAGCGTAGGTTAGTTGAAAGCTAAGGAGGAGGGCTATGGTGAACAGGGTGGTGAGCTTATGAGCCATGTGGTGTTGTGTTCTCTTCTATGAAGAACACTACGGATTATGGACAATACAAATGTGAAGGAATTATATTGGAGAATTTATAGTGGGTGGGTTTGTTTCTTGTGCCCAATAGCTAGATGGTGACTCCTTGACAGGTGTACATGAATGGACCAAAGCCCATTGCCAAATTTTCAGCTCTACCTGAATTTAGAACCAAATATTCACCCTAATCCATCCAAGCCTAATTTATATACGAAAGTATTCTAGAAGATTTTCCTTTATATTTTCAGCAATTTATTGCCTTATTTGTTCTCATTCAATCTACCAAATTAAGCTGTTATATAAATCAAATCCATTTTTGATCATTTTGGTGTTGATCTTGTCTTTATATTTATTCAAAATGACATTATTTAATTAACGTTAAAGCATTAACAAATTAGAAGTGTGAATAACAATATCCAAAATGAGAGATTTTATAAGTGAGAGCACTTAAATAGACTTGGATATGCAATGAAGTACTTTCTTTGTTTCTTTTGCAACAATTAATAACTCATTCATGGAGCGATATGATACTATAATTAATATTTGGTCATACACTAAAGTTTTCTCAAATTTTATTTTAGATCTCATTTGCTAAAGAAGGATAAGGTCAATAGGTGATGAGAGTTGGTGGTAAGATTGCTGACATAACAGGAAATTGAGATTAATTTATTATACCTTTTTAATTATTTAGTTATAATATATACAATAACAATTTATAATTAAGGTGGATGTGGATATAAAGACAAATTGATGGTGGCTTAAGCCCACAGTACTGGCGATTCTTCCCAAATTGGGAGTTAATTATATGAAAAAAAAGGGTACAAAAGGCAAGCAATCTTTTTCATCACTCTCTGAAGATGCAGCAGATTAATTGCAGAGTCAATTAGTCAGATTCTATACCATCCATCTGCATATTTTGAAATTGAAAGCAACAAGAATACAAGCAAGAAACCTCAAAAATTAATAAGGCATTCATTACATGTATACTTGCATTCAAAATGAATGGATCGAGTATGAAATCATATTGTGTATTAGTCAAAAAATGATAATTAGCATTATATTATCTTACTAATCACTTAATTTTAAATCAGTATGGACACATTTGGCAAGCAACATGACTTTCTTACAAGTAGGAATTGGACCTAAATTATAAGAAAGTGTGAGAAATGACATTGTCAGTCTCAGGCTTGTTCCAATTAATGGGTTATTAGCCAATTATAATTCAATTTTTGGTCTATAAAGGAAACATTTTAAGTCAAGAAATCTCTGTCAAATTTGATCAAAGATAAAAAAGAAATCTGTGTCAAACATGCACATACAATACGTACATATGATGTTTTGATCGAGAAGGTAATGCATTATGGAATGGCATGGGGTCATCTCTCGGTGTATGAAAATATGATGAAGCGCACTTTCACATCTTTGAGTCTCATCATTATCTTCCTCCATTCTTAAATATATTCGCATTACTACGTACTAACCTCCTCATGCTTATCCATTAATTATATATTAAATTATATTCATCACTTAATTACAAACTAAAAGGCCTCTTAACTAGTACCTTTATTAGTTTTTTATTTATTTTATAAAAAGGATATGTTATGCCACCTCCTTTAATTTACCTTCTCCATTGATCTTTTTTATTATTATTATCATTTCACAATATAAATTATAATTAAAACTGTTCATCATAAATTTAAATTATTAATTAAATCAATTTTTAAATGAATATATAATTCAAATTCATAATATATGATAATATTATAATAGTATATATTATCAAATTGTAAGTCTTAATTATTAATTATTAATCATGCTAACTCTTAACTAAATATGGGTGGAGTTCAAATCATAGCTAGTGTGGCAACATAATGATAATATTCAGCTAAGAACAATTAACTTATATATGGTATTAATTAGCTATTCAGCTTGTAAATGAAGAAAAATCATAACTTTACCATAACATTCCATATATGCACCATACATATAATTAAGGGCTGTAAATGCTTTTCCTCTTAATTAAGTCTTTTTTTTTTTAAGTATATATGTTTTTCCCATCTTCAAGTCTTCTAGAGGCCTCGGCCAAAAAAGAGAAGTTTTCAAGAGGCGCAGTCGTAGACGGCCCAACAAACCACAAACGACAGCAATGCGCATCAATTGCAAACACGTCACATTTGTTTAAAGCAAGACACATTTGTAATTTCCCCAAATTCATAAGGGCATAATTGGAAATCACTCAACCATTAACAAATTCCTTAATAGCTAGAGGTCCCTTGAGAATGTTTAAAGCTAGCGTTTTTCCCACAACCTCGCACACAATGTGGCTACCTAGACCTAGTTAACTAACCCTCCATGGCCGCCACCACCACCTCCTCCAATTGCCCTAGCTTCTTCAATTGCCGGTCCGGTACTGCGGTCGAGCCCAAGGTTGGAACCTCGTCGAGCCATGGCTCATGTGGCAAGGTTGATGGGGTGGGCATGTGGCTCGTTAACGGTGTCACAACTGCATTTTTTGCATCCCTAGAGCGGTGCTCTTGCATCCGCATCGCCACCAAAGATGACGGTGACGATGCCAACGACGTGCCGTTGATTTTTAACGACGGGAATTTTCGTCATGAGGGTCACGTGACCAGCAGCAGCAGCCGGAGGAGAACAGGCAAAGGGAAGAAGGGTGCTTACTAGTACTGCCGGAGCACCATGTTGATAATATCGATGTAACAAGAAAATCAATGTTGTCTATGATCTCTTATAATTGGTAAGTGAGAATATCAATTTGGGGTTCTTGGAGTTCTGGAAATTAAGTTTTTGGGTTAATTATGGTTTTGGAAGGATCGGAAATTAAAGATGATCAAAGAGAACTTTAATTATGTTTACTGCCTTTGAATATTTGTGTTTATTTCAGCAGCAGCTATGTTTTATGAATATCTGCATATATACAAGACAATTATATTTGTGTGAGTGAGTATGTGATCAAATTTTGGATTATTTTGAGCTTAATTCCCCAAAGAATTGCATATAACCCAGTTGACTAATTTGATCAGTAGATTTTTCATGGTAATTTTTTTATGTTCATTAATTTTGATCACCTCGTATCTGATACTCACTCAACTCAACTATAGACAAGAAATTGCAATTCTATTGGTTAATATAGAAATTAAAGTATAAATTTTTAAATAGAGGATAATCTCTTATTCCTCTCAAATTGTTCTGTAATAATTGTTTGGAATTATTTAAAATTCATATCTGAAAAGAGTAAAGCGGCAGCAAAGGCACTTTAGATATGTGCAAAAATGCTTTTTCTGCGTGATTTTGAATCATGCTGTCATTTCGTTGATCATCAATCATCATGTTGTTTCAATATTGGCCAAAGTTTCTTTTGCTTTTTGTTTGATCTTTTCACTATTTGAGTATTAATTAAGTACGTATAATACCAAGACAAGGGAATCCAAAGGCAGGCATGCTCATCAACAGGGACGCACATAAAGACTTACTCTACCTAGCTAAACCCTAATAATAGCTACCTACAATATGCTTCCTTCAACAATTATATATATATATATATATATATATATGATGCTGTAAAGTATGGCTAATTAGAGATAACTTGCATGGTCCAAAAAGGAAGAAAAAAAGTTAAATAAGATGATGAGTCTCGTCACCCAAAATTTTGATGGTGAAGGGTCACGTCTAACAGCATCATTAGAGTCGCTTATTGTTTTCTTATATAAATTTAATTGATCATCTCCATTGTGCTCTTCATTTTTGGTCCCACCCAAAAGATCAATTAACCACTACTTACATTGATATGCAGTCAATCAAATAATGAAAGTTTGAAATCTGATATTAATATGTAAGGTGATTTATAGGCCGATTCAATTTTTTCTCTTATCTTAGACTAATACCTTAGTACTTTTTTATTTTTGACTAAGGTCCAAAAATATT
>QANT01002103.1:35888-154885 GCA_003254885.1 Purshia tridentata | reverse complement strand
GCTCAGCCTCTTCTTTTCCTCCTTCCCTAGTTTCAGCTCTTTTCAAAACTCAATCTCCTCTATTTTTCTCTTGATCTCCAAAAAAGCTAAACAAAACCCAAGAATTCCAATCCCAAACCTAAAAATTTCATCTAGGCAAAAAGTTTGGTTCGAAATTTTACCTAAAATTTCGGTAGTCTATCCCGAAATTTTACCATATCACCACAAATTCTCTCTTAAAATTTCCCCGAAATTCTCTCTTAAAATTTCCCCGAAATTTCTGAAATTTTACCGAAAAATGGTTGAAATGATGATTTCGTATCGAGACCCTCCAAAAACGATAATTTCGGTGAAATTTCACCGAAATTACACTCCTTAGGCCTATCCATGTATATAATAAAAAGGTTTCAATTTATTTTTAAAAATATCTCTAACACTTTTGATTTTTCTTTTCTTACTAATTAAGTTATATTGCGCAGCCCATGTGGCCCATCCATGTATATAATAAAAAGGTTTCAATTTATTTTAAATGTTATTTTCAAAGAAAGTTTACTTAAGGTTAAGCCCTTCAGGTAAATTTATAATAAAAATGATTAATATGTGGTAAAATGAGTATTATCATTCTCTGCGGAAAATTAGCAGTTAGATTTGTCTAAGAAAAGTCAAGGATGTGTTTGATCTATCGGTCAATAAGAAAAAAACCACAGATTGGACGTCTTGGATTGACCGTACTCATAATTACGAAAAACGACAGCGCCTACTAATTTTGGAGGCAAAAGTTCTAACAGAAAATATAAAAACGGAGCCAAAATATCGTAAGCGGCTCCGCACTCCCCCACGCGAACACGACATGTAGCCAATAGGGAACTAGATACGACGACACCTGTCCAATAGGATTGCTCCACATCAGCCAGCGTCCAGCTGTCACATTCGACCCTTGTTAAGCCCTACCACTCCGTCTTTAGTTTAATCAACCAAGGCTGCTTCGCCGAAAATTCATTTACAATTACTATAATCCTCCTAATTAATTTCTAATTAGCCACCAATAATCTCTTATAAAAACAGCCAGGTAACCGTAAAAAGAGAGAGAGAGAGGCTGAAAGCAGAGTGGTAGTGGGAGCGGCACAGCAGCCGAGGCGAGTGCGATTGAATGATCTGAACCTCTTTCACTTTCCCATTTTCTCTAAGACTGACCTATAATTTTCCAGAGAAACAAACACGTACACAAACGCAATTCTGACTGGAGGTACGAACTGAACTCTCTGGAAAGCTCGATTGTTTGAAGAGTGAAATCCCTAACAGTTCAATTCGTTTATTTTGCTTGTTTATTATTTGATTTTTGTTCCGGGGGATTGAATTTTACAACCCACTCGGACTTTCGGTTTCCTTTGGATTCGATTCTCAGTTTAAGTGTTTCGAGTGATTGGCTTGCATGGGGGAACAGTTTGTTTGGATGAGTTGATCTGAAAGATTGAATTTTTCACTGAGAAAATTGATTCTCTGTGTTTGTTGTACTAGATCTGAATGGGGAAGGGAGGGCAAGATTTCGGAAAGCGAGAGAACAACACGAGCTCTAAGCCGTCCGATCGGGATGTCTTCCCTGCGTGGGCTAAGGAGATTCAGGAGTGCGAGAAACACTTCGGTGTGAACAGGAAATTAGGGTTGAGATCCGAGGACGTGAAGAAGCGGCGGGAGGAGTACGGAACGAACGAGTTGGAGAAGCACGAGGGGCAGTCGATTTGGAGTCTGATTTTGGAGCAGTTTAACGACACTCTGGTCCGTATCTTGCTCGCTGCGGCCGTAATCTCTTTTGTGCTGGCTTGGTTGGATGGTGAAGAAGGAGGCGAGAAGGAGATCACGGCGTTTGTTGAGCCCTTGGTGATCTTCTTGATCTTGATTGTGAACGCCATAGTTGGAGTTTGGCAGGAGAGCAATGCCGAGAAGGCACTCGAGGCGCTTAAAGAGATTCAATCGGAGCAGGCGTCTGTGATTCGAGATGGTAATAAGATTCCCAATTTGCCGGCCAAGGAGCTCGTCCCCGGTGACGTTGTGGAGCTGAAGGTTGGGGATAAGGTGCCGGCCGATATGCGTGTTGTGGAATTGATTAGCTCGACTTTGAGGGTTGAACAGGGTTCATTGACTGGAGAGAGTGAGGCTGTGAATAAGACTAACAAGCCGGTTTCTGAAGACGCAGATATTCAAGGGAAAAGAAGTATGGTTTTCGCAGGGACGACTATTGTGAATGGGCATTGCATTTGCCTGGTTGCACAGACGGGAATGGCAACCGAGATTGGGAAGGTGCATATGCAAATTCATGTGGCCTCGCAGAGCGAGGAAGATACCCCATTGAAAAAGAAGCTCAATGAGTTTGGAGAGATGCTTACAATGATAATTGGAGTCATTTGTGCGTTGGTGTGGCTCATCAATGTCAAGTACTTCCTCACTTGGGAATATGTTGATGGGTGGCCGAAGAATTTCAAGTTTTCGTTTGAGAAGTGCACTTATTACTTTGAGATTGCAGTGGCATTGGCTGTGGCTGCTATTCCTGAAGGTTTGCCAGCAGTCATCACCACCTGCTTGGCGCTTGGTACACGCAAAATGGCTCAGAAGAATGCCTTGGTTCGTAAGCTACCGAGTGTGGAAACTCTGGGTTGCACGACAGTGATTTGTTCCGATAAAACAGGGACCTTGACTACAAACCAGATGGCAGTGGCAAAACTTGTAGCTTTGGGTCCTCTACCTACTATCCTGCGGAAGTTTAAGGTTGATGGGACTACATACAATCCATTTGACGGTAAAATACATGAATGGCCAACTGGTCGTATGGATGCTAATCTTCAAACTATTGCAAAGGTAGCTGCTGTCTGCAATGATGCTGGCATAGCACAGTCAGAACAGAAGTATGTTGCTCATGGAATGCCTACTGAGGCAGCTCTAAAGGTTAGATTGGACCCTTTTTATGCTTTTGACTCTATGTGTTTGTTTATTCTGCGCAATTGATCAATAACCTGAAAATAATTATATCTTGTGGAGAACATAGCAAGCACACTTCTTGGTGAATTCCACTATGGGAGCATCTGTTTGTTTTATAGAATGTTCTTGCTTGAAAGCAAGTCACTTTGTTAGATAAGTATGCTTGAGTCTGTCATTTTGTCATTTCAGGTTTTAGTTGAGAAGATGGGCCTTCCTGAAGGGTCTCGGGGTGCCGAATCATCAAGTAAAAAGGATTTACTACGTAAGTCAACTCCAGACTTGAAATGCTTTTTTTTCTCTATTTGGTTATAACTTTTGAAACTGTAAAACTTACTTACTCTGCTGCTGCGTTTACATCTTAAGGTTGTTGCCAGAGTTGGATTGAATTGGAACGCCGAGTTGCAACTCTTGAGTTTGATCGTGATAGGAAGTCCATGGGTGTCATTGTCAACTCTCGGTCGGGGAAAAAGTCATTGCTAGTGAAGGTTTGTATTACTATTTAAAATATGATATTAACTTTATGAACTTGTTATTTCATATATTCTTATTAAGTCTGGTGCATATTTTGCCATGTGTTTATTTTTAAATTTCAAACACAAACCAAGAAACCTCAATAAAGTCTTTCAATGAAGTATACTGAAAGGGTGCATGTTAGGATTTATGTGGAAGATATGTGAAGTAGAATGCTAGAGAAAATTATGTTTTCCTGATTTTACTTTTTCACTAAAGTCACCCTATCATTATGATAAAGAAGGATTTTCTGTAAAATTCTCAGATAGATGTGATAACACTTGAATTGAAATGAATCAAAATAAATTTATGAATTATGAAAGTTGCTGTCTTTTAGCACTAAAAAGCATGACAAAGAGAAGCTCCTAGGTTGTTTTCCATTAATATTTCCTTATATTGTTCTGGATAATTTATGCTGCTTGTTTCATTGTTGGCAATCGAAAAGATACATACTCGAGCAGGTGGAATTGCATTGGCGTCATATTCCCTTGCTCTCTCTCTCTCTTCATTTTTTTGATAGCTCAAGAAATGTTTTAGACTTCTAAAATGAGGTGCTGCATTACGGCAGGGTGCTGTTGAAAATTTGTTGGAGAGAAGCACCAAGGTTCAGTTGCTTGATGGTACTGTTGCACCACTGGATGATAACTCAAGGAAGTATATCTTACTAGCTCTTGAAGAGATGTCAACCCGTGCATTACGCTGTCTGGGTTTTGCGTACAAAGAGGATCTCTCTGAGTTTGAAACCTATGATGGTGATGAGGATCACCCAGCTCATAAGCTCTTACTTGATCCATCCAATTATTCTTCAATTGAGAGCAATCTTGTTTTTGCTGGATTGGTTGGTCTGAGGGTGAGTTTTAACATGGCTGGTCCCTGCATCTTTTTACTTATTCATGTCATCATAGCATTTTCATTTATTGAACTAACTCTGTATGGTTGTATTTTAAAAATTTTAAAGGACCCGCCAAGAGAGGAGGTTTATGAAGCAATTGAAGACTGCCGAGCAGCTGGAATCCGTGTTATGGTAATTACTGGAGATAACAAGAACACAGCAGAAGCTATATGCCATGAAATAGGTGTGTTTGATGCTAATGACGACATAAGTTCAAGAAGCATAACTGGAAAAGAGTTTATGAGGCTGCCTGATCCGAAAGCCCATCTGAGACAAAGTGGTGGGCTCCTGTTTTCAAGGGCTGAACCAAGGCACAAACAAGAGATTGTGAGGTTGCTCAAAGAGGATGGTGAAGTTGTTGCCATGACTGGTGATGGAGTGAATGATGCACCTGCCTTGAAACTTGCTGATATTGGGATTGCAATGGGCATTTCTGGAACTGAGGTAATTTATTATTTAATTTTGCATGTTCAATCATGTTCCAATGTCTACTTTTCAGTGTACCTGTCATGTAGTGTTGTGATAGCATACTGAAGTAATTTTATTTATTTATTTGATAGGAGGAATTAAATAAAATAGGAAACCAATAGGACAGATAGCTTATTTATAGGGATTAGCAGGGTCAGTGCATGGATTGAAAATCTTTAATTTTACAGTCTGGTTAGTGAATAACATGCATAAAAGCAATTGATAAGTTGCTTATTTGTATTGTTTGTATAAGACTTCATTTTATAGGTTTAAATGGTGCGCCCTGTGAAACAGGATACATGTTACCGACCAATGAGTATTAAGGAAATAAGGAAAGGGAACCATAAATTATCTTGTTAATGACGTCTTGTAGATGTCAATTGCTCACTGTGTTTTTAGCTTAAATTACTAACACTTTATTTCCTTTCATTGTCGGCTCACCATTGCCTACTTTCCAATTTCATCTCCTTTACAGGTTGCAAAGGAAGCTTCTGACATGGTTCTGGCTGATGATAATTTTAGCACAATTGTTGCTGCTGTTGGTGAGGGCAGATCTATCTACAACAATATGAAAGCCTTCATCAGGTTTGTGTGTTATCTGTGTTTTTCTCTGCAGCTTTTAGAAAGACGTGACTAAAATAATGGTTTAATTTTTTTTAAGAAAATTATTTCCAGCATTTTTCTAGTGTCTATAATGACTTAAAACACTCCTGGATGATATAATTGGGTAGGATAAATAATTAACATTATAACTGTAGTATGATAAACAAAACGGCTAGGAGAAGAGTTCATACTGCATGGTGACATTTACTGTTTCTGGTCGTCTGCACCCTGGCCGGTGACATAATTTACATACGTAGCATATACCCACCTTTGGAAGCAGCCACGTATATTTATACGTTTAAATTTTTATATTTAATCCTGGAAATTTTGTTAGTTTACCTAGGATTTTTCCCCTTTGTTTTTTATTCTTTGTTAGATGCTAAGACATTTTTGTGTTTTCCATGATTTAAATTTTGTTTCAGGTACATGATCTCTTCCAACATTGGTGAGGTTGCATCTATATTCTTGACAGCAGCATTAGGTATTCCTGAAGGCCTCATACCTGTCCAGCTTTTGTGGGTGAATCTTGTTACTGATGGACCGCCTGCAACAGCATTAGGATTTAATCCTCCAGACAAAGACATAATGAAGAAGCCCCCACGTAGAAGTGATGATTCGCTTATCAGTGCTTGGATATTATTCCGCTATTTGGTAGCTTACTCTTCACTCTCTTATTTTTTTTTTACTTGTTGCATTATGATGTTTGCATGAGTTCACCTGAGAAAAATCTCACTAATTTCACTTTAATCCTTGACAGGTAATTGGGATGTATGTTGGACTGGCAACTGTTGGCGTATTCATCATTTGGTATACACATGGTTCCTTCTTGGGTATCGATCTCAGTGCGGATGGCCACTCCCTAGTTACTTACTCCCAACTTTCTCACTGGGGACAGTGCTCATCTTGGAAGAATTTTACCGCTTCGCCCTTCACAGCTGGAAATCAGGTTTTCAACTTTGATGATAACCCCTGCGATTATTTCCATGATGGAAAAGTGAAAGCTATGACACTCTCCCTCTCCGTGCTGGTTGCCATTGAAATGTTCAACTCTCTCAATGCCCTTTCTGAGGACGGAAGCTTGTTGACAATGCCCCCATGGGTCAACCCCTGGCTTCTTTTGGCCATGTCTGTTTCATTTGGCCTGCACTTCTTGATTCTGTATGTGCCATTCCTAGCTCAAGTATTCGGCATTGTGCCCCTGAGCCTCAACGAATGGCTGTTGGTTTTGGCTGTTGCATTGCCTGTGATTCTTATCGATGAGGTTCTCAAGTTCGTTGGCAGATGTACAAGCAGGTCTCAAATATCCAGGAGGAGGGAAACATCAAAGCCCAAGACAGAGTGAGGCAATTTCCAATAGATAGATTCATGAAGTTGCCCCTAGAGGTGCGCCTTTTTTGTTGGTATTCTCTGAAAATGGGTCCACTCTAACGCAGCAAATTTCTGGAATGGGTCTACAACTAGACCCTCTTCCCATTTATTTAGGGATGGTTTAGCTGATGAAAAACTAGTCACAATATTTTTCTTTGCCCGCTGCCCTCATTAATTGTTTTTTCTAGGTTTTTTTGTAAAAACTTGAATACTTTCTCATTTTATTAGAAAATGCAGCAATATAACATGCAGTTTATTTTCTGGTGTCTACATAGATGATATGTGCCAACCGTAAATAAGGTTTTTTGTAACCAAGATGTAGACTGCATGCATTTTCGATATTGATAGGCTGCAACAGAATGGAATTCTGAAATTTGTATGGATGCTTAAGCCCTTGTGGTTAGTTCAATGGTGATGGAAGGTAGAGTACTAGGTCTAGAGTTCGATTCTTTTCAATGTAACAAAAATATAGTATCAGTAAGGCATTTCTTTCCTATGCCATTGAAGACCTCCTTAAGAAAAGAAAGAAATAGACGTCAGGAAAAGGATGGAGACGCACAACTAACTAACAAACTCTCCATTCCTAAGAAAATAAGTAACACAGTGGATGTGTGATCATTGAATTCTCAACTGCTCTGGGCAAAAGCTTTCTTCTAATGGTATCTGGCTTTGTAGGTGGGCAAGGTCTTGAGTTTTGAGTGAGCTGGATTAACCAGTTTCGCTTTCAACACTTGTATGTGGCCTCACAGTTGAGCTAGCGATCCTGTATATATCAGCAGATGTAGGGGTCATCATTGACCTCAATACAAAGCTTTTGGAACCATTCTATATTTCTTTTGATAAAAATATCTAGGACTAGGAGGCTGTTGCCAATATCATAAATTACTCAGAGGAAAAGATCGAAGAGCATGAGGAACCTAATTGGGTCAAAGAATTAGTAACTTAAGTTTGGAACCTAATTCTGTTATTAAGATATATTGATGCAGAGGTAAATGCTGAACCATTGTCTAAAGTAAAACAATTAAACTGTTAAACCACACAAGAAAAGGGGGGGAATATTTTTGTCATGTAAGAATAATTTGGTTAAATATATAGTAAATTAAGTTTATAATCTAATTTAGAAAGCAAAGGCGTACGGCTTCACTCATAAAATAGTATGTTATTCTCACGCTTACAGGTTGTTTACTCGATCTATCTTATATCATTTGAAAAACGAAGAAATCATTAACAAAAAGAGATAAGGAAAAAACACAAATAAAAGATCATTTATTTAAGACCCTAACATAAGTTAAAATCACAAGGGATTGAAACTGCAATGAAAGATCCACAAATATATAAAAATTAGTTAAATGGGTCTGTTATAACCCAAAGAAGTATACTTTTTCCTCTATATTAATTTCTTGCCTACAAAGACCAACCATATGCAGTCAGTCCACAGTAGATGAACACCCATATATACATTACAGCCAGTCCACAGCAGATATAACACCCATACCTAACACAAAGCAATTCATTTGTTAAATTATACGTAGAGAGATATGTAAATTAATATTACCAATAATTAATTAATAAAGGTGAAGTATGAAATAACTAATTACTTAAGTACCTGTGAAAGTTAGTCCACGCCATGTGTAATGTGGATTTCGTGAAGAAATGGAGGCGTGTAGAGATTAGATTAAGACACAGCTCACAATTAATTCCTGCATGACAAACCAACCCATATATATATATATATAATCTAAATAATTACACACAGATTTTTGGTCTAATGACTATGCTTTGAATTTCGTTGCAACCAACTAGGACTATTGGGTTCCATGAATACTACTTGTCCCTTTAAACTTTTTAATGGGAAGTGTGATTCGAATAAAGAAACCAAAGTTATCCAATGAAGGGCTTTGGTGATGGTAAGAAGAAATGAATTGGATGAATGAAAATGAGGTTTTCTTTTGATTTTGACAACCTACCAAGTTTGTCGAGCAGTGAAGAGAAATGGTCACCATGTTTAATTAATACTAATCCAGTAGTAACAATATAATTATATAACCCCAAAGTTAACAATTAACACTCTATTTGCCAAAATACAAAGTTAACAAGAATCAAGCTAATAAAGAGGCTCATAGTCATATATGCATGGCCTGCTGCTCTTTGGTAGTGCTAACAATTCTTTCAATGTAACCCAAAATGCTAGCTAGCTTAACTAGCATAAAACTTTTGTACAAAGAAATGCGACTATATATATACAATGCTTTAGAACTTGGAAGTGAATATAGTGATGAAATTAAATATGTTGAGACTTGAGGGTTATATGAGCTTCTTATTTCCAACTTCAAGTCATCCCCTAAGTAAGCAAGTGAATACTTGAAAACTCAAATTAATTTATCTTTAAAAAAGAAAACTCAATTTAATTAATGTCAGTTGTATATATTTATTTTCAGTATTTTTTATCCATCAAAATATAGTGCAATAAGGTTTACGAAAATATCGAAACTAAACTACAAAATATACAAGTAAAAATTCCAAGTAAATGGTACATGCTAATATGCTATTTAATTAGTGTTTTAAGTACAAACACTAAATAATTTAATTTAATTTATATAATACTGAAAATAGATTTTTTTATGTAATTGTTTAATTATAAATCGTGAATAAATTATTAATATTTAAAATCATAAATTCTAATTAATATTTTAGAAAATAAATAAATACTATAATTTATTGATTTAATAACACTAATTCAACATGATATTAACGACTCAATTTGGCCCTTAGACTTGGTACAAGTGTATAGCACGTAGCACAAAAAGCTGCGGTTGGACAACTTAAACTCACCAAACCCTCCCAATTCCATTTCTATAAATCCCGCGCTCAAAGAGTTTCTGTAACTAGGTAGTAACAAACCCTCCGAATATGCCTCCAACGACGTCGCATAACTCTGCTGCTGCTCTACCAGCTCCAAACAAAACGATGTCGTCGGCGGCACCACCACCACCACGAAACGTCGTCGTCTTCAACCACTCATCACCCCGACAACAGCCCAACACGGAGCTCAAACAATTTAACCCCTCCAGACCTCCGCGCGTGCACCCAACGCTCGGGGAGCTTCTCAAGTGGGTCGAAGCCGCCCACCAAACAGCTGACGACGATCATCACGTTCTCGAGCTCGGCTCCGTTTGCAGCTCCGCGCCGTCGTCGTCGTACCCTTTTGTTCTGTCCTTCACCAATCTCACATACAGTGTCAAAGTGCGCCGCAAAATGACATTACCGTGCTTCAGCTCCAAAATCCAAACACCGGAGGGTAAAATGGGAAATAACCCAAACACCAACACCAAGATTTTACTGAACAACATCTCCGGCGAGGCCAGAGAAGGAGAGATCATGGCTGTTCTCGGAGCAAGCGGTTCCGGCAAATCGACCCTCATCGACGCCCTCGCCGATCGAATCTCCAAAGACAGCTTGAAAGGCTCGATCACACTCAACGGCGAGACCCTAAACTCGCGACTCGCGAAAGTGATCTCTGCTTACGTCATGCAAGACGACCTTCTCTTCCCAATGCTCACCGTCGAAGAGACTCTCATGTTCTCCGCCGAGTTCCGACTCCCACGCTCGCTCTCCAAGTCCAAGAAGAAAGCTCGAGTTCAGGCTCTGATTGATCAATTGGGTCTCCGAAATGCCGCCAAGACCGTCATCGGCGACGAGGGCCACCGCGGAGTCTCTGGAGGAGAACGGCGGAGGGTCTCGATAGGGATTGATATAATTCACGACCCCATTGTTTTGTTTCTTGATGAGCCCACCTCGGGGCTCGACTCGACCAGTGCTTTCATGGTGGTGAAGGTTTTGCAGAGGATAGCGCAGAGTGGAAGCATTGTGGTGATGTCGATTCATCAGCCGAGTTATAGAATACTTGGGTTGTTGGACCGGTTGATATTTCTGTCGCATGGACAGACCGTGTATGGTGGCTCTCCGGCGAATCTTCCGGTGTTTTTCGGGGAGTTCGGGCATCCGATACCCGAGACCGAGAACCGGACCGAGTTTGCGCTTGACCTTATCAGAGAACTCGAGGAAACCCCAGGTTAAATTTTGATAATCTTTTGAAATTTTCTCCGTTTTTCTTTTAAGTAATTTTTCTAAATATTTGCTATTAACATTTTTGTGCACAAAAATAACGCCTTTTTTATGTTGAGGATTAAGTCTTTTCAACTTAGGAAATTACATTTAGAGCATGTAGTGAAAAGAGAATTTTTAATAAAACAATCAATATATTAATTTCTTTCCTAATATTTTGTTGGTATTTCTACATTTTCAAACCTTCAAAATAGAGTCATCTAACTTAATCTGACTATAGCATGTTGTGCTTGCATAAAATATAAGTTGGTTGAGCTCTAATTCAGTCTAGAATTTAACATTTAAAACCTGTATTAACCCATGTTCACATGCATCAGGTGGAACTAGAAGCTTGGTGGAATTCAACAAGTCCTGGCAGGCCACGAAAAAGCACGGCAAAGATGAGAACACGAACAATGCGACAATCCAAAAGCTCTCCCTGAAAGACGCAATCAGCGCCAGCATTTCGCGCGGCAAACTGGTCTCCGGCGCCCCAACCGAGTCCACCAACAACCTCTCCTCCTCCGTCCCCACATTCGCCAATCCAATCTGGACCGAAATCGTCGTCATCTCGAAGCGCTCCCTGACCAACTCTCGTCGCATGCCGGAGCTGTTCGGCATCCGATTCGGCGCCGTTTTGGTGACGGGAGTGATCCTGGCCACCATGTTCTGGCAGCTGGACAACTCCCCCAAGGGCGTCAAGGAGCGCCTCGGCTTCTTCGCCTTCGCCATGTCCACCACCTTCTACACCTGCGCCGAGGCCATCCCTGTCTTCCTCCAAGAACGCTACATCTTCATGCGAGAGACTGCCTACAACGCCTACCGCCGCTCCTCTTATGTTCTTGCTCACTCTATAATCTCCATTCCCTCTTTGGTCTTTCTCTCTTTGGCTTTTGCCGCCACCACCTTTTGGGCCGTGGGCCTCGCTGGTGGGTCTTTCGGCTTTTTCTTTTTCTTCTTGACAATCTTCTCGGCTTTTTGGGCCGGAAGCTCCTTCGTCACCTTTCTCTCCGGAGTCGTCACCCATGTCATGTTGGGCTACACTGTTGTCGTCGCCATTTTGGCCTATTTTCTTCTCTTCAGTGGCTTCTTCATATCCCGAGATCGAATCCCCCTCTACTGGATTTGGTTCCATTACATTTCTCTCGTCAAGTATCCGTACGAAGGTGTGTTGCAAAATGAGTTCGAAGACCCCCTCAGGTGTTTCGTGAGGGGGACCCAAATGTTCGACAACACGCCACTGGGTGACGTCCCAGTGACGATGAAGTTGGAGCTGCTCAAGTCGATGAGCAGCACTCTCGGGGTCAACATTACGGGGTCCTCTTGCGTGACCACCGGAGCGGATATACTGAAGCAGCAGGGGATCACGGATTTAAGCAAATGGAATTGCTTGTGGGTGACCATAGCCTGGGGGTTCTTCTTTAGGATCCTGTTTTATTTAACTTTGTTGTTGGGGAGCAAGAATAAGAGGAGGTAGTTGATGATTAACATCAATTGGCTGGTTGCGAATGTGAGGGGTACGTACATTACATGTCGCATACATATATATAGCGGTGGCAATCGGATTTCAATTGTTGGTCTTTGTTAATTCACTGTATAATTGTAAGTTACCATACTTTATATATATGTGTTTGTTTCATGCATTTTGGTTATACACACTTAGCTTGTGAAAGATTACAACCTTCAACCTTGGAGCTTTGGCTTCTGTTTATTAGCTCTCTATTGGATATTTCTTTATTTATTGACCATTCGTTGAGTCAGTAATATTACATGATTTCACATTAGTTTTGCAAACTAATTTGGTTAATCAATGTATAATAACAAAATTATTTGTATCACATTTCATCTACAATGTGGTAAATACATGTAGGTTTAATTGTGTGAAAATATTTGATTAATAAGGTGATAAATTGAATTAAAAAAATGAAGTTCGTTATCATCCAAAAGGACAAACGTACATTTGTGTTTTTGGAACTTGTGCCATGATTATAACAAAAAAGAAAAATGGATTGTCAATTGTATCAATGCACAATTGCCGAACAATTGATGAGCGATTGCATCTACATCGAGTGCACTGTGCGCACTCAAAGTTCTAAGATTCACTAGAAAATTAATTGTTAGGAAAGTTAATTATCCCTATTGTCTTTTTAAGTAATTTCATGAGTGTTGGAGTCCTAAATTATTTTCTCTTTTTTGCTGAGATTCTTCATAACTAGTTCTTTATTTTATTTTTTTGGCCGAAGTCCAAAAGTAGTTCTTAATTAGTGTGAGTTTCAAGCTTCAAGCCAAAATGCCTTCCTGAGCTTGGGCCGTAAAAGTAGTAGATTTTACCTGCTACTTGTACTAAGTCAGGTCGGCCACGGCCCATTAAACTCAAGCCCATTTCGTGGGATTATTTTACTAACACGGCACACGGCCGCACGCTATCCCCCACCCACGCGCATTAATCTATATAGCCTTAGATTAACAAAAGCGTCATATAAATAATAATTCAATTTTTCATATTTATTTTATCTGCTCAAATCCTAACCCTTTGATTAACAAAGCGCATCCTGGCCGTCAAACCTGTCGGTTCTCTATATAAATCACGAAGACAGAATCCTCTCTTTCTCTCTGTGTTCCGAAAGTGTTATTAGGGTTAAATCGGTTTTGGGGCTTTATTTACCTGTCAAGGTACGAAATTTTTACGAATTTACATTAAATTTTATGGGTTTTGATTAGGGCTTTTTCCTTTAATATTCACTAGCAGGTCAGTGAGTTTACGAAGATTTTTATATTTTGTATTTTTTATCTTGTGGGTTTTGATTAGATTTGTGTATGTATGTATGTACGATATTTGGGTTTCGACTTTATATATTGAGCTAGAGACTAATAGATCTTAGTTTGTTTGTTAGGGCTGCTTGGTTGTTGTTATTCAAAGTTTAATGAGAATTTTTTTTCCCCCACTTTTTATTTTTTGAGTGGTTTCGTTGTTCTACTATTCAAGATGGAGAATTTGTGTTTTACAGACAGTGCAAAATTTAATAGGTCCCATTCAAATTATAAGGATGCTCAAACGAGTTCTAATTTGTGCATCCTCATTTCTCAACTGAATTAATGAATTGGGTCTGAAATAATTGCATTGAGGTGTTTCTAGAATTTTCACTGATTAATACAAAACTGAAATTGTTAAGATGTTCTAGTGTCTAATATTTCCCTTTTATTTATATTGCTTGAAAATAGTAGCAAGGTTTTCCATTGGTGTTTACTTTGTTTATTACTTTGATTCAGCCTGAAAATGCCTCGTTATGATGATCGGTATGGAAATACTCGTCTCTATGTTGGCCGCTTGTCTTCACGCACGCGTTCACGTGATCTGGAGCGCCTGTTCAACAGATATGGAAGGTAATCACTTTTTTTATTGCAGAATTTTTGTTGAGTGACAAACACATCTTCTATGCAATCTGTATGGAATCACAGTTATGCGTCTTATGAATTGAAAATAATGGAAAACTAACACATTGAATCATTATTGGTCGTGAGGGCTGTCAGATTTTTCCACCAAAATTGTTGGGGACATTTGGTTTCTGCCAAGCTTGCTTTTATGCTTGGTTTAATGTAACTTTTCATCATCTTGTGTTAGGGGAGCTTTTTGCCCGAAGGTCTTGTGTTTTTTTAACTTGAATGATCTTGTTGAAGGTTTCTGGGGTTTGGCCTTACTTGGAGGTCTTTGGTGGGAGGGTGGCCTTGGTGGAATTGGTGGAAATTCTTGCCCAGTTTATAGGAGACTTTGGCGATTCTTTCTGTAGTCTTATAGCGTGTTTTTATGCAAATGGCAACAATCTCAATCTGGTGTTTAGTTCGTCTGTGACGGGCGAAGTATCATACACTTGAAGTACTTAAGTAATGATAGGCTTACTGTTTCTGGCAACCGTTTACGCAGAGTACGAGATGTGGACATGAAGCGAGAGTTTGCATTTGTTGTAAGTTTTTCTTTATTTTTGTTTTTGATTCTTTTAGTTATAATGTTATATGCTTGATAACCTGCTTGGCAACACATAACCCAATATGGGGGGTCACCTTTGTTGGTTTCTGCTCTCACCTTTTGTTAACAGGAATTTAGTGATCCTCGAGATGCTGATGATGCAAGATACAGCTTAGATGGTCGGGAATTTGATGGAAGTCGTCTCATTGTGGAATTTGCAAAGGGGGTAAAGCTTTTAAGCTGAATGTTGCTTTCTAAGTCAAATACATATGCATGTTATAGTGTGTATTGTTATAAGTTGAATGAAAATGCTTCTTGTAGTTTCATGGTTTCATACCAGCCAGGGTGTAAATTTTATGGGCATTTTAGGTACTTTGGAAATGATTGTTGTTCTTGTTCTGCTCCCACTCCCCTCTTTTTTTCTCTCTTATTTCCACTGTATATTATTGTGTTTGTGTTCTTAGGTTTAGTTATTTCATCAAACTGATTTGTTATTTCTTATGTTACTTGGAGTAGGGACCACGTGGTTCCCGGGAATATTTGGGCAGAGGTCCTCCTCCTGGATCTGGACGCTGCTTCAACTGTGGCATTGATGGCCACTGGGCTCGTGATTGCAAGGCTGGGGACTGGAAGAATAAATGCTATCGCTGTGGAGAAAGAGGCCATATAGAAAGGCAGTGCAAAAATAGTCCCAAGGAATTAAGGTAATTACTTGTTTCATTTCTGTTTTTCTTTCTTCCCCTCCCCCCGTCTTTATCGATGAATCATAATAGCAGCTTTCACATTGTTGCAGACATGGGCGCAGCCGTTCACGATCACCAATTGGGTCACGTTCTCCTCGTCGTGGCAGAAGCCGTAGCCCAAGTTACAGCCGAAGCCGCAGCTATAGGTCAGTTTTCTCTTGATCCTGATTTGTATGATATTATAGTGTGCTATTGGATGTATTTGTAATTTTGGCATTGTTGACATGCTACTGTTTAGAGGCATGTTGTCAGTTGTGTTTCTTGATTTGAAAATTGAAGAGAAGCATTTTTCAAGTGACCTTAATCCTGAGGGAAAATGGTCTACAAGTTCAGACTCAGATACATGATGTATATTGAAATGTATATATATATATATATATATTTATTTATTTATTTTGATTTATTAACTGGATCACTTTGTGGGTTGCCAGCCGGTCAAGATCCCCGCCAAGGAGAGGGCGAAACCTGGATCGCAATGACAGATCACTGAGTCCTTACAGGAGCCCCGACCTGAGGAAGAGTCCCCCTTCAAAGGGGAGGAAGCGTAGTTTTACACCTGATGATCCCCATGGGAGAGGTAGCCCTTCCCCCAGAAATGGTAGATTGGCCACACGACAAGAGGGTTCTGAGTACAGTGGTAGCCCTAGGGGAAAGAGCTTAAGTCCTGTTAGCCCTAGGGCAAAGAGCAGAAGTCCTATAAGCCCTGAGAGAGATAGCCCTGGTGGTGGAAGGTATCCAAGTCCTGAAGTGAATGGTCGCAGCCCCAGCCCAAGGGAGGATAGGAGCCCTGTTGATGATGATGATGACAACCGCCGCTCACCAAGAGGCAGTGAGTCACCCTAGGGTGTGTAGGAAATAAGAATTTGTTCTCTTGGACAAACTAGTATGCACTACCCAATTTGTTTTTCCCTGCTTGTTCTAAGCGGATATTCGACTTGCTTGTTTGATTTATATATTTACTAAAATTTTAGAACTTATGAAGTTTATTATTGTTAATCTATCTTGAAACTAGTCTGAGATTTGTTACTTAACCCGCTTATTGGTATTCTGGGGGTGTGGGAGTAATAATAACTAGTGATTTGCAAAACCTGGTGTCCCGGGGAGTGGCCCTTGTACTTCCGTTCCTTCAGCTGCCTCCTTCCCCTCCCTTTTGTGGCTTTGCGAGTTGCAGTCATGTCCCAAAACTTGGTTCCGCTAGACAGATTATTTCTGATTCTAATTTGGAATTCATGGTTTTCTGTTATATATATGGAAAATCGTACATGGCTGGTGTTACTACCGTGATTGGTTATAGGTTTGTCTAATAGATGATGGTGTTTATTAATGCTCATCTCTACCAAAATGCACAAGTCTTTTGAATCAACATGCTCTAGGATGAGGTCTTCTCCAATTGGGAAAGAAAATGCGGAATCATTGCAGAATGTCACGCTTGGCGTCGTTCGAGCTAAGCATTCAAACCCTCACTCACTCACATTTTGCAACGGTGAAAAATTCCGTAAGACAATTTAGGACTTTGTCACGCTTGGCGTCGTTCGAGCTAAGCATTCAACGGTGAAAAATTCCGTAAGACAATTTAGGACTTCTTGGATTCCAACTTTTACATATTCAAGAACACTCCTGTTTATCAGTCATTGCAATTATTTGGCTTTGCTTGAATTTTACTTGTTACAAAGCAAAATGCTTTAATCCATAAAAGCTATTTATTACAAGGACGATCTACGGATCAATAATATAAACCAAAAAAAGAATACATAGTTTTGGTAGTTTGGTGTAATTAAGAAATTGGCCCAAAAAGAAAAAGAAAAAAAGGAGACAAACCCAGTAAGTAGATTGTATATGAGACTTTGGTCTAGCAACAAAAACAAACCCAACCACCGCCATCGTTCAAACTTTATCCACAAACTCAATGTCAAACGCAGTGACTTTGCCCTGTCTCGGCATAGTGAGCATGGCACGCCGGCCACGGCAGGCTGGGAAGACAAAACCAAAGCAAAGCCCCACGACGAGCGTCGGGTTCGGGAGGCAGAGGAAGGAGGAGTCCTGGCAGTGCGTGGAGAGCTGTGGGGCTTGCTGCAAGCTCGTCAAGGGTCCCTCTTTTGCTACCCCTGAAGAGATTTTCAATGACCCTTCTGACATAGAGGTCTCTCTTCTTCAACACAATGAAAATTTTCGATTTATATGATTGATTTGGAAATTTGGAATTGATTTTGTGAATGTTTCAGCTTTACAGAAGCATGGTGGGTGCAGATGGGTGGTGTGTGCACTTTGAGAAGAGCACACGCAAGTGCTCCATTTACAATGGTGTGTACAACTCAACTTTTCTTGGTAGCCTTCTTGTCTTCTTTTTTTGTCCGAAGTAGCCTTCTTGTCTTAGTTTGTAACACCAAATGGGTATGGACTTGTTTTCCCAGAACGTCCATATTTTTGTCGTGTGGAGGCAGATGTGTTTCAGTCATTGTATGGGATTAGCAACAAGAAATTCAACAAGGAGGCATGCAGGTTGTGATCTATTTTTCATTTGTGTTAAAGTACTGTTGAGTATTGCTAAACTATTTGAAGCAAGGAGAGTTTTGTTTTGCCTGTTTTGCATGTTATGTTGTTTTAATCCGGATCGTCTAATCAGTGAGATCATATCTAAATGTGCGGTACTGATTGAGAGTCGGTCAACATAACTTGAATGCACGCAATAGTGATTGAGAGTTTGACAATATAGCATCTATGACCCATTCCCCATTTCCCCTCAAGTGAGGAACATGATGGTTTGGTTTCATTCATGTCTGTAGGAGCTGCAGGGACACCATCAAGTCTGTTTATGGTCCCCATTCGAAGGAGTTGGATAACTTCAATCGCGCAGTAGTGAGCTCCTGCACTAGTTAAATCATTGCAGTTTGCATTGATAATTGTGATAGGCTTCAGTCCAGTTTGCACTAGTTAAATTGTGAAGGTTTTCAACCAAGAACAATATATGCAATAGGCTTTCAAGCATGCAGGTATCCCATTCAGCAACTACATCATAACTGCTATCATTGAGTTTGGCAAGATTCAATTGTGATGGACCTTCAATTCCTGACTCAATTATATGGAAAATCTCACTTTACTGAATCTTTGCCAGTCTTCTTCAGCACCTGCAGAGTTTAAGACAAGGAATAGGCTCATCCAAAGTCACAATCTAATGTGCTTCCCAAAGTGCTTATTTGAGTGTTGAACACTAACCATTTCTGTTACTATGTTGAAGCTTCGCCAATTTTGGACTAGTGTTTCACTCTGTGGTCCTACCTTAGAAGATTTTGTACCAAAAACTATCTTGAAATGATTGATTATGCAGAAAGAACTCAACTTACTTAAGCTACTGTTTGTTCTATTCTTTTTCTAAATTAGTGGCTTTAACCATTAATAAGCTTTACCTACAATCTACAAGACAACATCTATTTAACAAAAATTTCATACTTCCTATAAACAAAAATACCATGCATACTCCCTGGCCAAAAAAAAATTGTCATGCATACTTGTCACACAATTTTACTAGTGTTCTAAATCTTGGAATTAAATTCTAAGCTTGTCCAAGTTCCGACTTCTATACACACGTGACGATTTTGGGCTGTTGATTAGAGTAGGCCCTATGTGCAAGTACCACCAATCATCAGCTCAAATTTGCTGATTGTGGCTAGTATAGCTCTAGCTCTAAAGAACCCTCAATTACAATTAAACAAAGGGGTTCAGCAGATTAAGCTCAGAGTAAACAAAGGGGTTCAGCAGATTAAGCTCAGAGTAATAGAAGCTTGAGAAAATTGCGTGGACATATGACTTGTGCACCAGTAAAAAACTCTCAAACTCGGTCCAAGTCTACCAGAGAGTCTGTTAAAACCGTTATTCAAGAACATTCTTCACCACCACTCGTCCAATTCAAGAACCTTTCTTCAGAGACTTTGTTCACCCCTCTCCTCTCTCTCTCTCTCTCTCTCTCTCCCCAAAATGGCAATGCTGATGATCTCACAGACTTCAACCATGCTACTACTCCTTGTAGCCTTCTTGGCAGTCACTCCCACCACCATTGAAGCACTCTGCTCAGACGCCATGCTCACTTCTCTCTCCTCCGCCGGCTTCACACACTTTGCTCACGCTCTGCACTCCCACAACCTCCCCGCCGCAGCGGCTGCCACCCTCACCTGCTTCGTGCCACCCGACACCGCCTTCTTAGGCCAACTCGTCACCGCCAACACCCTCCAGTCTCACATCTACACAGCCGGAGCCCTGCCTTTTCATGCCCTCATCAAACTTCCAGCCAACACCACCCTCCCCACTCTCCACCGCAACACAACGCTTGCTTTCAGCTCCGATGGCAAAAGGGTCTCCTTCAATCACGTTCTTGTGGTCACCCCAAATCTCTACGTCGACGAATCTTGCGTTGTCCATGGCGTTGAAGGGCCATTGATCCCCATCCCATCATCAATGGATGGCCATGACCACCATCCGAGCCCAACAACCAAGACAGTTGTGCCAAAGCATCGGGGCCGTCGATTTGCAGATTTTGTCAGGTTCATTCGTCGAGCGCACCGTCCAGTTCTTTTTGATAGAGATCAAGACACGAATCTTCCATGAGAATTTGTGAAAGTCTTGGCAATTGGGTTTCTTTGTTACTGTTGGTAGTGACTAGTGAGCTTTTTGTTGTTGCATTAACTTCGATTTTGTTTGTTAATCATTGTGATTTAGGTAGTCATTGTTTTAGATTTAGCTGGTTCTTGGTGAAATTGTAATTGGCTTTCACTTGTTTCTGTCAAGTTGGTTTATGTCAATCTAGAATGTAACTCTACACAATTTCATGTTACAGATTCCATTTATGGTGGAATTAGATAAGCTGTGTAATTGTAAAACCCAATGAAATATACCATTTTGAGAGTTTTGATAAACCAATTTCCCTTGGCTTCATTAGAAATCTCATATTTCATGACAAGGAATTGAGGAGCACACGCATTCATAGCAAGAGTTCAAGTTTCACCTTTCCTATCTTCTAAATCAAAAAGGAAAAAAAAGAAACGGACTGAGATTTTGCAAGCTAATGGAATTGTAAGGAGGAATAGAAAGGCTTTCCCAGCAAGTGGAAGCTGTGAACTTTTTCCCAGTGAACCATAATTGGATAAGATATTCTCTGCCCACCAATTCTCTAATGCCATCTTTTCTTCTTCTTTTTCATACAAAAAGAGATTCCATTCAAGAAGGGATGAGTAGGTAACCAAATTCATCGCAATTATTAGAGAATTTAGAGATTAAAATGGAATTTTCATCAATATGTGGGTAGTGCTAGTAGCTTCTGATATGCTCCTATTCCTTTTTCATTACTTTTACAAGGAAACCTTTCCCACAGAATATAATATGCCTTGGCCTTTCCTTGATATCCCAACTCTAAATGCTTCCTAGAATAGAATAGTTTTCCATGTCTACAGGGGAGTAGTTAAGTTGCAGCCATGTCTACAGGGGAGTAGTTAAGTTGCAGAGAGAGATTGAGCTAAGTTCAAGCTGTGTTGGAGATTGAACATTAATCGGGGACAATCCACTTTGGTTTTGATATGGGGGAGGCACAAGTCATTGACAACTACCTCAATCTATATGATGGTAGTTACCATATTTCTGGCAATGATGAACATCTATCACCAGATGCAATATGGTATCCTTGCCCTTTCTTCAACCCCAATTGTTCCCAGGAGGAACTTCTTCATGGTTTCATACCTTCATCATGTGGGACAGAAGAGACTGATTTCTCAAGCAGTCCCTGGAATGAGAATGAACTTGCTGAGGAGACTTATGAGGGAGATCAGTTACCATATTATTGCTGTGGAAACTGGCTGAGAGAATTTGACAGTGACTGTTGGGGAAATGGTTACCTCTCCCTTGGCAATGGAATTCACAACAATGAAGGTGGCAGTGGGTTGGAGAAGATAAAAGACTCCAGGCAAAGTGAGCAACAAGATGTATGTCATTTTAGGCATGAAGAAGTCACACAAGAAGACCCCCCTGCTTGTGATTCTAATCCTTGGTCCTATGACTTTTGGTTTGAATATGGAGGGAAAGCAGATTCTCATGATTACAATGGGCAAGAGACCAGGATTACACCTTCCTATGGCCTGCCGGAGATCGGAGTTTGTGAGAGTATTTTCGGCTACTGGCCTTGCTTGTATCGATAAGACTGAAAGACATGTAATGAACATCTAGGAACAATGATTTGGTGAGCAATGCATAATGCATTGCAACATTTGTCCTAGCATAGCTATCGTTCTGAACCTCTTTAAATTTGGATGCTTATCAGATTCAATAGCAAGCTTTAGTTTTCCCCTTCAATTGCAATATTAATTGTGTTTAGAAATATAATTTTTAACCCCAAGGGGAGGCAGAAAGGAGTAGATTAGCGTCTAAGTCCATTAGCAATTTTATCGAGCCATATTGATTTACTTTCAATAAATTTTCCAATAATTTGCTGTCAAATAATTATAAACATTGTGATCATGAAATTTTGGTCTGTCTCTTTCATTGTACATCACACAATATCAATACTACTGTTAATTTCAACATTGTTCCTAACAAAGCCATGCACCCACCAACAGAAGTGGTTCATATCTGGCACCTCAAAAACACATGCAGAGTAAAATATTGCACAAATTGTTTCTAACGTTTTTTTCTTTTTCTACTTTTCCCTCTTCACAACTGCAAAACTTATGTAAGATCAAATTTCAATAAAGAAGGTAATCATGTTAATTAACTATTATAATCATATTACATGGTCAAGCCCCAATTCATCTTCAATATCATCCCCATCTTCAAACAGCTTAAGGAACCGAGCCTGATCTTGCTGTCTCTTCTTCTTTTGCCAGTACTTGTATGAAACTACTCCTCCAAAAATACACACAGCTAAAACGGCAACAACGATTAATATCACTAGAGCAATATGCAATCCCTTTCCCTTTTCTTCTTTATGCGACTGAGCAGCAGGGGTGGAATTGGAATCTGCAAACATGTAGCAAAAAGATAGTACAATTACAAGTTGAAACCAGATATAAACTAGCTTTGAGAATTCGCATACAGATGCATGCATGCCAACAAGTTCCCAAAGTAGCATTTGCACATGTTGTGAATTCATTCAACTGGTAGCCCAGTTGGTAATTTAAGCAATGTGAAATGAAGGCAGCACATTCCAGAAGAGTCGAAAATTCCCACATTATCAAATGCATTCAACAAAAATTACGAATCATGCAGAGCCATTCAACAACATTTGAGTAACTTATATCAAAATGTCATTGATTAACCAGAAATAGTATCCATTATGGTAATTCTGACCAGTTTAAGCACAAAACTCCTTGTCATCCCAATCTGGGCATGAGGGAAATGAGCTCAAAAAGTTCAATTTGAGTAGAGACTCTCACTCACCTGAAGAAGATACACACTTGGAACACACAAACGTAGCGTTGAATTCCTTGTCCTTGAATCGATTGTATTTTCCATCAGGCCTATCGAAGTCAGAAGGGCATAACTCCCACTCCTCAAATTTGTCATCTGTTTTAAACGTGTCCTCCTCATACAATCCACATCGCTTGCACTTTCTACCTGAAACCTCTGTCAGTGGCTGCAAGCATGAAAAGAAAACAAAAAAAAAAAATCATAACCCCATTAGCAATTGAAGCTTAAAAAAAAAAACAGATTTTCAACAACACACAACACCATTAATCAGGTGAGAGTTTGCAATTCTGAATTACGTTGTTGCATAACAATAATATTCTTATGAAATATCACTGTGGATTATATAGCAAATTGAAATATAAATGAAAATTGCAATTTTGGGTTGGGCAATATCTTACCTGCCAAGACTCTTCGCCGTTGAATTTATACAAGGCGTGCTTTTCCTTCACGTCCGGCAACACCGTCTTGTTCTCCCCTTTGCATTTGAAATACACAGTCGGCTTCACCGCCTTTATCAACTCGTGCGTGTTGTATATCTCAATCGAATCCAGTGTCACGATCGCCGATAATATACATCCTGCGTCCACAAAATAATTCAATTTCCCAATAAACGTCCATAAAAGTACAGTCTTTTGTTTGTCTTCTGAGAAAATCTACCTGGAAAGCAGCTGAGAAACACGCAAAAGGCGATAAATTTGATAGAAACACTCGAATTCTGCGGCTTCTGAATCGGCATGGCGAGATTTAATTGCGATTTAATTGCGTTTTTTCGAAATTTAGGAGTGCAGAGAACGTGCGTGCCTGAGAAGTTGATCGGACAGAGAAACGGCGGGAGTGCGCACTACGCACCTCTCTCCAGTTCTCTCTATTGGGTATAACCGATATACCACCACGACGACGAGGGCAATTTCGTCTAGAAAAAAAGAAGAGTTGTTGTGGCGGTGGTTTACTGGTTCGAATCTTTTGTTCGTGCTTGAAGAAGAGAAGAGAAAACAAAGCGGGGTTTGACCGCGACCAGTTCGCGCTGTGCCATTTCGGAATTATACGTATACGTAGTTGACGTCTCTACTCTCTACTACGCTGGGTGAGCAGTACGCACAGCTTCCAGAACGTGCCACGTGTATTATCTTTTCTTAATGGGTTGGTGCCAAACTGTGCATAACATGCTCGGGTGGTGTGTTGAAAGTATTGCCGGTCTGGCCCGAGCATAGCCCATGTGTAATTCTACACGGTTGGCTTAATCATTTTTATTATAAGGAATAATTAGAAATAGATTCAATTTTGAAGGGTTATTCGGACTAAAATTATATAGAAATTTAAATTAATACTTAAATTCAATTTTTTAGATAGATGTCCAAAATATAGACTTTTTAAAATTTTGACTCATATTATCTCTTAAAATTAAGATAATCAATATGAATTAATTTTAAAAATTATGAAAGATAATATCTATTTGGACATTTTTAATTAAAACATTCAAGATTATCTAGTTTTATATTTTTTAATTTAAAATAATAAATGATAATATTATTTATATTATATAATAAAAATATATATTAACTCATAAAAAATAATCACACAAGTAAGAGAAAAAAAAATATATATATATAGGTACATTTCAATTATACCAATATTTGAGTTGGTATATATATATATATATATATATATATTTATTCAAGCTACTTCATTTCCTGAGTTTTGAGAGTAGATCTTATCTTTTCACCTCATTCCCTCATAGGGTATAGAATAGATTCGATAGAGGCTTTATATTAGGATTTAGCTTTGGGATTTTGGCATAACATAAAAGCCGACAAACCAGAGCCGATCGATTGATTGATACAATTGAAATGTATTTACAAACCAGATTCAATCATTCGTTTGGTACAGTTAAATTCCATAATTAATTATAGAATAATATGAGAATATTAATTAGGATATATAATATAATATTATAATATTAAAGTAATATACAATTAGAATAATATTAGGATAATACTAGGATAATATTAAGATTTACATATCATTAGTTTTAAGATAATATTACACATTTTTTAAATATATTAAACACATCTGGATGATATTTTTGAACCTTAGTAAAAAATAAAAAAGTATTAAGGTATTAGTCTAAGAGATTTAGTCACCACATTGGCCCAACCCGCACCATTTTAAAATGCTAGTTTTAGAAACAAAAATTACATAATCTCCAGCTATATACTTACTATATAATGATATTCGAAATATATTAACTAAATTTTAGAAATAATCTTATCTGAAATAACTAGTTCATCAGTTTCCACTTTTGAATAAAATAAGAGATGCATGGGTTTTCTTATCAATAATTTCAATTTTCAAGTAAACCAAATAATATAAAAACTTCATTAGTGTGATTTTGTAATTAGTTTCCTAGCTTGTATGGAGATAGTGCTTATATATATCCAAAAATCTGTTACAGTAGACATGTTTTAAAACCAATAAAGTAATTATGCCTGCAATTAGCTAGTAATAAAATGATTAATGTTTTATTTTATTACAAGAGAGGGGGAGGGGTTGAATCCACATGTGTAAAGGGGAGGTTTTGTCTTTTGATAAATAAATAAAAAAGTAGAGATTTTGTCTTTGCCCAACTAATCCAACCCTAATTCACATGTTTAATATAAATTATAAACATAAACTTCTTCAATAGTTGAATTTGTTTATCTTATTAACATTATAATATTTGATTTTTTCTTTTTCTGAATTTGAGAGGAAAAATTAAATTGGATCTCTTTAATATTGTGAAAAAAATACTACCAAACACTTCCAATATTTGAATTTACCCATATGGTTGCATAAATTCGAAAATAAGTTTCAATGCACCAAAAATAAGGAAATGAATAACTAACCAACTAAATAACTTACATATTGGTTTGCGGCACAAGAAAACATTGACCAGATGCAATAGGCATAAGGATAGATATTTGCATGGAAGACCATATATTGACCTTTGACCATCCAAAAACTGCGGTTCTCCATCAGCCTCATCCTTCCAACTATAGCATTGCTATTTTTTCTTCATTAATTGTAGTAGAGGATTGTGAATGACTGAGTTGTAAGGTCATTTTTGGGAACTAAATCAAATAATAAAACACCTCTTGGGCCCTCTCATATTGATATCGTGGCTCCTTCAGTTATTCTTGGAGGAGCAGCCAATAACCAAAACTGAAACCACCACCGGCCAGAAGCACGATCACTGCCGCCACCACGGCCACCAGCACAACAAACAAACAAATGATGCGTGGTCGTAGCGTCGCAGCCATAATTCTTACCGCCTCTTTTCTCCTTCTGGCGGTGTCGGCCAATGAAAGCCCGCTGCCGGGCAGTGGCCCCAATCCCTCCGTCCCTGCTGGGACAGGTTTCAATCCGAGGGGAAGCCAAAACGGGCAATTGAGCGCGGATGCCAAGATGTTCCTGGAGGCCCACAACCAGGTCCGGAAGCGGCACAGCCAGCCGCCCCTAACATGGGACGACAAGCTGGGCCGCTTCGCGGAGTGGTGGGCCTCCAAGCAGGCGGAAGGGGACTGCAAAATGGTACACTCCGACAAAACAAAGCGCGACTTCTCGGAGAGCTTGTTCTGGGGCTCAGTGCCTCGTTTTACGGTCCAAGACGCAGTGAAAGCGTGGGCAGATGAGGCCCAATTCTATGACATGAAGGCGCTCAAGTGCAAGGACAAAGAAATGTGCGGGCACTTTACGCAGATGGTGTGGAGGAACACCACCAGACTTGGCTGCAGCCGCAAGGTTTGCAACAACAATCGTGGTGTGTTCATTACTTGTAATTATGATCCAAAAGGGAATTATCAGAATGTGAACCCCTTTAATGGACTTATAAAGCCGATTGCTACTCCTCCTACTCCTCCTACCACGACTCCTACTCCTTCTTCTCCTTCTACACCATTGCCACCACTACCGCCACAATCACCAGGCCAACAATATTCAGTGGAAAAGCTGCCAAGTGGTGCTTATATTATGACAATGGCACAATATGAAACAGGACCAACAGAAGTTTTATCACCCAACAGAGTACCATTGCCTACTCCCAACCCAAAGGTATTATTTAATTTTTTTGATTTGTTGTATGACTTATGAGTAAAAAATATATAATCTTGTAGACATGGCGTGCCTTATGCTTGCCAGCTGGAGAAGGCGAGAGCCCAAGTCTTCCTTTGATTTTAGTCTGGTAATTATTGACCTTCTCTCCCACTTTCCTCGTTCATGCAGGTTGGTCCGGGGCCCCGTGTTCCTGTTGCACCTGGTCTTGTTGCGCGTGGCCGTGGTGGTCGTGGTGGTAGGGGTGGTCGCGGTGGTCGTGGTGGACGCAATGTTCCCGGTGGTCGCCGTGGTGGTGGTGGACGCAATGGACGCGGTGGTCTTGGTCCTCGCCATTAACCTTTTAACGTATCCTCGGTGCATGCACCATTACAACAGCCATTATCAATATTGTTTATCATCCATTTTCATCCAGGCTTACTATCACAATAATTTAAGTATATGAAAAATTTCCCATTTTGTAATATATCTATGCGAAGTGCATTCTTTTTCTAGTTAGGTTCAGTTACAATAGAAATAAGAGAAAACGTTGGATGTATTATTAAAAAATAATAACATCATGATTTCATATATTTATCAATTAAAAAAAAGTAAAAATGATTGATACATTTTGTTATTCAAACAAAATCTGTCTCTAGAATGAACGACCGCACGCATCTGCAGCCGTTTCAATTCATAGCTTCGCTGATCAGTCGGCAGCACAAATTTTTCTGAATTTAGTACCCAAAACAATTGAGAGTCAAAAATATAATCTCTAAGCTCAAAAAGTACGTCATTCGACCTTATAAAAGTAAATCATGCCGGGAATGGGATAAAGAATGGGAAGCTAGACAACATCATGCAGAAAAACAGAGTAAAGAAATATTTTTTTTCTTTGATTAATTTTGGGTGAATTTGCAATTTGATCCCCTTTTTTTTAAATTCTTCGTTTATATTTGATGTAATGTCTCAAAGAGGTATTTGATAAGTTAATAGAAGGCTTTGGCTCATTTGTCAATGTTCAATTTGTAAGCTTCTTTAATTACACTCCCATAGTGACAAAGTCTTGGATCCGCGAAAAGATAGTTGTAATATAAGATATTGTTAGATGCATATTTCATAAGCTTCTTTTTTATCACGCTACCATAGTGACAATTTCGTAGATGTCTAGTTAGACTTTTTAATAATATCATAATTGCATATATTTCTCACTAAGAGAAAAAAGTAAAAAAGTAAAAAACAAAGCGATTGATACATATTATATAATCTAATAAATGGATTTCGATCTTATGCGGAAGCTGGATCCGAGCTTGGTGCGGAAAACCAACTACAGCCTCAAAATTTCATAAACAGTATGGAATTGTGTGGTTGTGGTGGGTTTCCCACACCCAGCCTGCACCCTACTTCCGTAGGAGAGTAGCACCCTCTAACAGATATCTATGAATGGCTACTAGACCCGCCTGTATTTGTAATTAATTTAAGGGTACTCATTCTGTGGAGAAGACCTTGGTCTCTAACTGATAAGCTTTGGTAAAGAACGCAGGCCAACAAAGATATGTTGAGAATATGCTGCTAACTGTAGATGCACCAATGAGAAAGTTCATTACAACAATCTGAAGTTGAATGGCCTCTAGAGGAGAAGCTCCTCCCATTATGAGGCCAGTCATTGCACCAGGAAGTGAGATGAGACCCACAGTTTTGGCATTGTCTAGTACTGGAGACAGAGAAATAACCAAAGCCCTCCTCACCTGCTCAAGTGTTGCTTGGCGTGGGGTTGCCCCAAGAGCCAGAGCAGTCTCTACCTGCAACAAAAACAGGCAACCTACATATTAATTCAATCGTTGCCAATTTTCAAATTCGCAACATTGGAAAATGACTAAACTTGACTCTATTATGATCATATGAAGCTAAAAGTTGATGTTCCTTTGTATCACTAACAGAAACTTATATAGCCTACCAGGTTCATTTGTGTTCGGATATCATCTCGAAGTCTTTTCATTGTAACCCCGGTTACAGTCATGGAGTTTCCGACCATCATTCCAGCAACTGGGATTATATATCTTGGAGTGAATGGGAATACTTTGAGCATAATAAGCAGGAATATTGTCACTGAAGTTCCAGCAAATATAGAAACCCCAGCAACATACTTCCCTCGAGGGACATGTTTGGCCCTTTGACCTGCTGTGTAACCAGCAACAGAGACCTGCAGGGTAACAATGACATAAGGTCATATGAAGCAGGCACCTTTTAAGCAATCCGATCACATATTGGAACAATTATGATGATGTACAGCAGTAACAGTGAAAAAAAAGATCAATAATTTAAGTATGTAAAGTCAAATTTATTAGTACAGAGCACCATAAATGGTACCTAGGCACCTAGTATATCAAATATTCCAATTTGATGCGCCATATAAGAAGGGGATTCACATGTAAATGCTGTTTGGCATCTTTATGGGTATTTAATATTCGATTTTGTAGTTGGATAAGTGGTAAAAGTTGGAGTCCAACCATGTGAAGCAGAGTGATTCTTACATTTTTCTGGGTATTTAAAATTCGATTCTGTAGTTAGATAAGTGGTAAAAGTTGGAGGCCAACCATGCGAAGCAGAGTGATCGATTCTTACATCTTTCTGGGTATTTAAAATTCGATTCTGTAGTTGGATAAGTGGTAACAGTTGGAGGCCAACGAGGTGAAGCACAGTGATTCTTACCTCTTTCTTCTCTATTTTATTTCTTACCAACAAGCAAAGCCAAAAGCAGAGATCTCTAGAAAACCAAAATATAACCCATCAACATGGTGCAAAAGCTAAATCCATGAAAAGGGTATTGAGCATGTATAATATGATTTCAGCCATAACAGTTATATATCCATTTTAAAAGCAAATGACCCCCAATTCGTTCATATTCCTTTTTTTTCCCCCACAATTTTCTCACATACCAAACACTTAGTAATGAAATGTAGCATGCATAATCATAAACGAGAAGGGTGAAGAAGAGAGACGAATACCATGAAAAGGTAAGCCATAACGATCCAAATGGGGTTGTCCCTTGTGAAAATGAACTGGAGGACAAACCCAATAATGGAGAGCTGAACAAAGGCCCTAAGAATGGAGTAGACCATCTCTCCCCCCAACCCCAGCTTCTGAACGAACGACAAGGCCACGGCCAAGAGCACCACGACAGTTGCAGCCAGCGGCTTCACCATGCCTTTGAGAAACTCCACCATCCAAGTATAGTCCATGGTGGCCAAAGCATCCCCAAATGAAGGAAGAAGAAGAAGAAGCTGGTCAGCAAATGACCCTTGAAATATGGCTGGGGGCGTGGGTTTTGTGTGGTTTTGCGTGGTGGTGAGGAGGAGTGATGCCATTGGTGACAAACTGATAATGAAAGTTCTGGACAAACTGATAGTCTAATATACTTTAGTTTGGAGAGAGAGAGAGAGAGAAAGTGAGGAGAGAGAAGGGTAAGGGGAAACGACCTTCCCCTGAGCGTTGAATCATATGGTGGAGTGAACATCTCGAGATATTGAGGTAGATTAAATTCGGTATTCACTAATTAATGATTAAGCAATTGGCTTGGATTAAATATTATATGGATTGTTGTTGGTACGTACGGCCGTAGCGAAAGGACTGGGAACGGTTTGTACTACCCGGCGGTGTTTGCGGGTCAATTAGGGGCGGTCAGGAATAAGGTGGGGGCCCAGGCCCAGTATGGTTGCGTGAGTGTACGAGGCGGGAATGGTGGGTGGGGCCACTCACTTTTCCAGTTGTTGTGTTGTGTTCTGCGTGGGGGACTGGGAGAATAACACTTGATCCACTCGAGGAGGTAGCTGCTCCAAGTGCTGAGCCTCTTACCCAAGCTTCCGGCCACGTTACGTGGGCCCATCTGATTCAATCTCCTTTTGTTTGTTTTATAGCTACCTATTTTAATAATATCAAATCTACTCTTATCTTTAATGTAAATTTACACCTCATCTAACGTCAATCAAAAACTCAACCCAATGTATTTAATTTGGATTCAATACTCAAGTTTAATAAAATGGATTTTTAAATATTTAACACAAACTACTCTTCTACAAGAATTTTGGCTCAACTAGCAAGAAATCTTAAATTGATGTAGATTTTTATTGATTTATTTATAATTTTCTATTATATTTTTGTGTAGAGGGATGTTTCATTAAAAAATTTTAAGTAAGTTTATTTAAGGGAGTTGTTATTATGTCCATTTTGCATTTTTGACTTTGTAGTTACATGATTAGAGTTATTTATTTTATAAACGTCTATTCAAGGATTTTCCTTGCAATAGACAAATGAAAAACGATTTGATTAAATGGTGATTATTTAAGTGTTTATTGAAAATAATGTATTTTTTATTTATTTGGTTATAATTAGATGACTTAACAATTTTCGATTTACATTGTATTTATTAGAATGATTCTTAAGTGGCAATCAAAAAATTTGATAGTATTGATCATCAAACTATACTGTAAGGGTGGCATGAACCTATAAAAAATCTTTTAAATAAAATTATTTAAGAATTAGAAGCTCCTTCTATATACATAACAGTAGACCATTTTCATTAAGGGATCCTTCATCGGTCATACTCCATATGATATTTCCTCAATCCAAATCGTTATTTTTCAGGTCTTTAAAGATTAGCATTGTTAACAATTAGACAAATAAAAAATCATTAAGCCATATAACTTTGATCAAGTAAATAGATATACAAAATATTTTCGATAAACATTTAAAATGATGATTATTTAATCAAGCAGGAAAATAGTTTTTGATTTAGCTATTTTTTTTAAAAGATGATCCTTTAATGGAGACCTAAAATATTGACTATTTCGATTATCAAAATACGATGTGGATTAAGCTCCATAAAAAATCATAAATAAGGAATCTGTCAATAAAAGAGGCATGTACATTTAACCGTATATGTTTTAATTAAAATTATGCACAATATTATCATTGGATAATACTAATATACTATAATACATATATGAGTCAATTAGGGTAGTCACTTCCACTAAGAAGGCATATATGATATCATTTGTATATATGCGCCGTAACTACAAAAAAAAAAAAGAAGATTAAATGGAAAAAGTTGTATTGACAAGTTGAGTTATAAATTCAAGTCGGGAATTTTGAGAAGTTGAGATCATGCTTTTAACCCAACCAAAATTTAATTGGGTGGGTAAATTATCAGATTAGACCAATTACTATTTCCTTCTCATGTTTATATATACTTACTTTTTCATACTTATGGTCCTAGAATTTTACTTTGAGCGTTACTGTGGTCCAAAAATTTTTATCCATATATTATTTAAGTCAATTTCGTCAATTTTATCAATTTCATATATTTTTTCTCTTGTTTTAATAAAGTGTAAAACACTTAACCTCAATTTAAGAGTAAAAGTAGGAACTCATCTTTTCTTTATTCTCCCAATGTGATACGGGTTACTATAATTGATAGAAAAAAAAATGAATATAAGTGATAACAAATAAAAGTTCATAAACTATAGAATTTAAAAAATTAATTTGTGAACTAAAATAATATTCAAGATAAAGTTTAAGGATTATTTGTACTCAATTAGACTTAATTACCATTACTATGAGGCTATGAAATATACTTTATGCATCAACTTTTTTCCTTTTTTAATTTTTAAATATGTGAACTAATGAGGGTCCGTGAACTGCCATGTTCCCCCTACAAGGGCTACAAATATTTGGCGCAAACTGAAGATATTATATTTAATGAGTTTCATGATGAATAAAACTTAATAAAATCCATTTTAGGAAAGTAACTGCATGATCATCCCAGATATATAAGATAATACAACAACAGCAGTTGATGGAAATCCCCAAAATCGTGGCAGCATATGCAGCTTAAACTTAATTTAAAAAGCCTATTAGGGAGGTTGTAACCAGTCCAAGCTAAATGATCCCCAAACAGCCTTTTCTCCAAGATTTGGCTTTACATGTCCTTCATTCTCATCTTATTTTAGTATTAATTAAATTATTAAACCATGTGCACTATGGACATTATATTCTTAATAGAATTGTCATCCGCTTAAGCACACTTTTATTATATATGACATATAAACATATTTTCAATTATCCAATCATAACTGACTCACTTCTTCATTATTAAGATATAGAGACGAACTTCTATTAGACATGTGATGTGACTCTAATATAATACAAAACAATATAGTATACTTTACTCCTTATTTTAACCACAATTGTTAAGTATACACTACAACTTTTGATTATTTGATTAATTATTAGTTTCCTTTCCCATGTTTATGATTCTGTTTAAAAAGTAAGAGATCTATAAGTGACAAGAGCAGTTGGGATATATATGGCTCCAATCCTAGGCCAACCAGTGAGTGAATTTGGTCCTATTAGGGTTGAAGAGTACTTATTCACCAATCTATTAACATATCATAAAACAAGATAGGGAACATAGACTTTGCCCAAAATATTAAATATAGCATTAACCTGTATTTTATTATGCTATACAATGACTTGTAGTTTGTCTACATATAAACTCATGTACGAAAGTTGTGTCATGTTGTATTATTTTGACTTTCCTAATGCCCTCATTTCATTTGACATTTGCAAAAACATTTTTGGTTGACATGGATACATTAAATGTATCAAATACATATGTCATTATCTTATATTTAGAAATAAATAAATTTAAAATGAGCTAAAATTTAATAAGTAAATTAAGTATTGTCACATCATTTGTTGGGTACATGTAACACTATTCTATATGTTATATTTATTCAAAAGAGGGTAAAGAGAGAGAGAAAAATGAAAAAGGTAGAAGTTTCAATAACTTTGATTAAAAGTCTGGTACCAAATCAGGTATCAAGCTAAATATTTAAAGAGAATAACACACATATATTTTGTGATTGATATATATTTATATATATACATGTGTGTGTATTTTATTGTTTTAAAAAATAAGTGGGCGGTTTCTTGTCTATTTATGCTAGATAATTGATGCTTTTATACATGATGGAATGCACTCCAATGAAGATTCCATCAGAACTCTTTAGAAAACCCAAAAAGAAACAAATGGACAAGATATGATTCATTCCTTTCCTAATAGGACATATAGACCATGTTGGCTACCAATATTCTCAAGAATTTATATCAACAGCAACTATGATAATATATGTTATAATCTCAACATGAAGTTGTGAGGTAGTACATACTACATAGCTGCTTCTGTCTTATTGTTTGTCTCTTTAACCCTACCAGTTAATGGAATTATAGTTGGCTCACTTCACTTTATAAATACGAACCAAGCATTCTAATCATAAAAAAATCTTAATTAATCAAGCATTCAAGTAATTATCTAGCTAAGGGGCCCACATGAGCATGTGAGCGTTGATAGATAGATTGAATCGAATGGTCAAAATCTGTTAAGCGAGCACCTCCAATTGTCTAGTGATTACAAAGAAAATATAATTAGGAAAAGTCTTATTTATCGTTTTTTCAACTTATGTGTTGCATAATATACACATCATATTATTATTATATGTAGAACCAAACGTAAAGTAAGTTGGATTATATAGTATTTTCCAGTTAATTAAACCGTGACATGTGACATTATGTACATGTCGGCAGACTGCTCACCCTTTAAAAATGGGCTGGGCTTCAGTGATTGAGACTTCAGCTTTGCTCAAGCCCAATGTAATAAAAGACGAGAAAGCGGCCCACTCTAAATTTATAAACCATTGGGGTAGAATCCATAATTTTATTTAAATTACGGGGGCGTTTTAGAATTCTTATTTCTCAAAACGAAAAGTAGCATCCTCCCTCACCATTTTGCTACTCCACTCGGCCGCAACTAACCTCAGTATCACAGACACTGAAAAAAGCCACCATATCCAAAAGCTCGAAAAGCCTGAAAAAACAGAGAACGAAAACAACATGTCATACATGGGTCTTCTCAAAACCTCAATCGGGTCAAGCCTCCCCGTCCGTACGGCTAGGTTACAAAACCTTGGTCTCTATTCGCTGCTTCGCGAGCCGCTGAAACGGTTCTCGACCGGAGCCGAACAACCCCCTCAGGGTTCAGCGGAGCAACCCCCTCAGGATGCAGCACTCGACCCATTTCTTCAAAGCCCAAGCACAGGTATTCTTCGCTCTGTTCGCATTTCCTTAGATTTCCTCATTTTCTAGTTAGGGTTTTAGGGGTTTGTTTTGTTCATGAATGCCCTCAATATCTGTGCCATTTTAGGTCTGGTGTATGGAAAGCTGCTTGGGATTACAAGGAATACACTTAAGACCGACGTCTTGAATATGCTGGAAGGCTGCAATTTGACTCTGGACGATCTTAAAGTTGAATATAATATGAACTATACGCCGACGGGAATGTAAATTTCGTATCTTGGTTTAGTAAATATAGAATTTTCACTGAGATTGTTGATCTCTTTAATCACCTCTATGCAATATATGCATTTAGATGCTCTCAAAATGCTTTGAGTTTTTTTTTTTTTGTGTAATTAGGATGGTGCAATTTCCGTCGCGGAAAGCCTATGATAATGCGCTTAAGATGATTGCCAGAAATGGTTGCAATATATGCATTTAGATGCTCTCAAAATGCTTGAGTTTTTTTTTTGTGTAATTAGGATGGTGCAATTTCCGTCGCGGAAAGCTTATGATAATGCGCTTAAGATGATTGCCAGAAATGGTCGCTTGTACAAATTGGACAGGGTAATGCAGCCCTGAATACCTTGCTGAGTTATAATTGTTGCCCATATCGTGTTGTAGTTTAAATATTTTTATCGATGATGCTTCCTTTATGGATGACAGTCTGATCGGTCGAGGTGGGATATCCTTACTCCCTATAATGGAAAAACTGTAAGTCAATGCTTGCTATTGTGTGTTTATTATCTATACCTATTGATTGTTTTCTCATTTTAAATTTTGAGTAAAATTGAACTTTCCGCTGTTACTTGAAGCAACAAATATCACTTGTCATAGAATGGACCAAGATATAAAATATCTAATGGTGGAAGCTTAATCTAATGAATTCTGATTCCGATGGCTATAATAGCCATTGGCAGCTTGACTGTAGAATTTAATGGCTTCTTTGTGTGATTTCAAGGACAAAGAAATTGAATTGGAACATGAATTTATTGGTTTATTTCCGTGAGGTCATATGAAAGAAGAATCACCTGAATTTTTTTTGTCCCAATACTGTTGTCTGGATGGTAGGTGATATTTTTGCTAGAGTGTTTGAATTTATTGTTTGAATGTGAAGTTGAGGCTGTCATATATATTGACTTCATAATTTGGAGTAGTTTTTTTTTTTTTTCTATGTCAAATATGTGCCATGAATATGTGAAATTTTGGTCCGGTAATTGAATCAAGATCCAATGAGCTTGGTTCCCTATATCAAATATGTGCCCTGAATTTGTGAAACTTTGGTTTGGTGATTGAATCATGATTCAATTTAGCCTACAATCAACTTGTTATCAAATGATGTAGATCGTTCTTAAAATATTGAATCTGCTTGATCAGGTTTTACTGCAAGGACTTCCTCAAAATGCACTTCCGGATGATATGGATCGTTTTCTGTGTGGTTGTGATTATGATGCATCCTCCCTCCAAATGGCTTTCAGGTTTTTCCCTTTTTTTTTGGTCAGACAAATTATGTCTTAGGCTAATGGCTAGTTAGATTGTGAATAATATAGAATGTTACATATTATCCTTAATTTAAGTTTACTTAAGGTGAATTTATTTGAAATTATGTTGCAGAGCATTCCCAGAACCCATTAGACTGGCAACAGTTCGCTTTCACTCAAGAACCCAGGCAATGAATGCTTTCCTTCAGAAGAACAGAGGCTTCTGTCTGAATAATCGAATTCTGATGCGTGTTCTCCAGTAATGGTTTTTGGTTTCTTTGGTTCTGGAGCATTGCTTTGAGGCATGATAAAATGAGGATAGGATATGTAGTATCATTTTAAATACTTCTGCCTTCATGTATCACGATAGGAATTTTCCCATTATAAGAGATGACTATTAGGCTGTGTTTTGTTTAATGGAATCAGCAAGTATAGAAATGTCCATTGCTTTGCAAGAATGGGTATTCCATTCATTTTGCCGTCATTTTGTTTACTGGATAATATTCTCCTAATCTCCAATAAGGGAATAAATCTTTTTTGCCTTCATTTTATTGTTATAACTAAACAAAATTGAATTTGTTAACATCACAATTTCATATATATATATTCAAAACAAACAAAAAAACATCACAATGTGACTCATTGTTTAGGAGATTAATTTGGTGACGAGATCTTTAGTGATTTTGACATGGTGGAATAAACAGTTTTATCAGAAACTATGGGGAAAAATTACTGTTAGAAATTTCATTGGCCTAAAATACTTGACACATTTATTCGAACACACTTACATACTATGACAAAGCCACAATATCTCGAGGATATTTCATATCAACCTGCAATTAAAGGAAAGTTAACACTACATATGAAACTGTGTTGCTTCTGAAACGTCCAAAATGGTATGGTGGGAGATATTAACATCAGCATGGACTGAAAGGCAGAAGATTTCTTTTCTTCTTCCAAAGAGGAGCAGATCAGTGACAGGGATTATATAATTGTATTAACACAAACTTCTCCTTGAGTTAAATATGATAAGTTACACTGTTGAATACAAAACATCATCATCCTCTTCCTCTTGGATTTCAGGTTCATAGCCTAAAGTTTTAATGTGGTCTAACAAACTATCCAAGACTGAAACAATTTCAATCATTTTACTGCTTGAACTGTCTTCTGCTCTAAACCTATGAACCTCATTACTAATCTCAATCCAGCTAAACCCCGGAGTTGTCTTGATCCCTTTATCTTTCATCAATTTCCTTACTCTTGCCGCATGATCCCAGCATCCTAGACTGGCATACAGGTTCGCCAATTGAACATGCGTAGAAGCACACCCTGGCTCCAGTAATAGCCTGCTCTCTGCAGCCTCAATGCCCATCCACACACTCCCATGAACCCTACAGGAAGAAAGCAGCGAGCCCCAGATAATCGCATTGGGACGAATAGGCATATTTTTTATGAAATCTCGAGCCTCTTCCAATAAACCAGCCCGGCCAAGAAGATCAACAACACAAGAGTAATGATCTAGTTCCGGCTCAACACCATGTTCTTCAATCATCGAATTGAAGTAAAGCTGGCCTTCTTTAACAAAACCAGCATGACGACACGAAGAGAGCACGCCCAGTAAAGTAATGGCATCGGGTTTCACACATTGCTTCTTCATTTCTTCGAAAACATCAATAGCCTGCAGCGCAAGGCCATGCTGGGCATATCCTGCAATCATGGAGTTCCAGGATACATGATCTTTTCCATTCAAATTTTCGAATATGTAAAGCGCATCTTTTACAGCCCCACATTTGCAGTACATTGAGATTAGAGCATTAGCAATGTGAATGTAAGAATCAAACCCCATTCGGATGGTTTGGCAATGAGTACTTCTTCCATGCCCAAGAGCTCCACTGTCTGTGCAAGCACTGAGAATACTTGCATAAGTAAAATCATTCGGTTTCGAAGTGGAATTTCTCATTTCACGGAAAAGCTGCAAGCACACATTAACCTGCCACTCCTGTGCAAAACCTGAAATAATAGCCGTCCATGACACCACATTTCTCACGGGCATTTCTTCGAAAACCCGATACGCATTCTCTAACTCGCTGCATCTACTGTAAAAGCTGATCAAAGAGCTTCCTATATAAACATTAACAACAAATCCACTTCGTATAGCTGCAGAATGATACTGAACCCCACCATGAAGGTCATGCTTAGACCCACATGAACTTATGGCGTGTGATAAAACGCTTGCATCAATCGTAAACTTTTCAACCCATAATTGAGAACTATCAGAACTAGATTCAAGCAATTCATCGAACAAATTTGAGATTTTCATTGACGAATTTGAACCAGAGAAAACAGAAGCATAGCTGAATTGTTCGGAACCTGACTGTAGAAAGTCCTGAATGAGCCGAAGATGGCCTTGGCGACGACTTGCAGTGAGGGATGGTTTTGGGGTGATGAGGTCGAGAACTTTGAGGGCGTTGTCTAGCTTCTTGGTTTTTTGTGAGATTCGTTCGAGTCTGTGAGAAGATGAGGGCTTAAAGTGCGATGAATGTGTTTGTAAAATTGAGTGAGAGAGTTTCTTCCTGAAAATGAAAGACGTTTGAAGGAGAATTCCGATCATTCCTGAGAGCAAAGCCCCATGAGGGGTTGCAGCCACCTCAGCTATTCATTGCTGAATTAAACACCTTGAGGTTTACACGTGAGTCTTACACGTGTTACATGACCCAGATTAGTGAGAGTGTGAGACATTCTTTAAAGTTGGCCAAATGAATATCAATGGAGTATGTGAATCCTTCATTGCTCGTTCTGCGTTATAGAATTCTTGATTTAATAGTGTTAAGAATCTTAAGATTATAAATTGTTCAAAAGAAGTAAGATTTTAAAAAATAAATAAAATATAGAGTAAATCTTTATATATAAAAAATAAAGCACCGTTACATTAATTAGAATCTAAAACTTTATAGAAACAGAGACACGTGAAGTCTAGAAACTCGTGCCTCGCTCGAATGAATTTGAGATATTTTACTAAAATATTCTTTAAAATGTTCCTATTCACTTCGGACTTCTGATAAATATTAGTTTTCCTATCTTTACTTTCAATTTTAGGGTTCATCTCAATTACAGCCTTCAAACTCCAAACCTATCTAATTTGTCTCGCTTGCTCTTGCTTTGTTGTAGTAAACACAAAGGGTGACCGTGGGTAAGTGAATTTCTCTTCCTCATCTTTCTGCTCTCTCTATCTTTGTGAATCTCTTTTTCTTGGTTCTTGAAATTGTTAAGGCCTTGTTGAGGTGCCCCCTTACTATGTTTTTCTAACTCCGCTCTTAAAATTTTGAATTTTATTTGGGTGGTTATAACTTATAAGCTTTACAAAAGCCTATGTTTTAAGCAAGAAAAAGAAAATGGAATAGGTAAATATTGAATTTCTCTTCTACTGCCTCTCGTTCTCTCCATCTTTGTAAATCTTTACCTCTTGGCTCTTGCACTTGTTGAGGTGGCGCTTGCACTTATTTAGGTGCCCCATGGTATGTTTTTTCTAGCTCGTGCCTTTGAAAATTTAGATTTATTTGGTTTCTATAAGGTTGACTAAAGCCTATGTTTTAAGTAAGAAAAAAAAATTTTTAATAGAGAACTATTGAATGCAGTCAATGGGTATTCAATGGGTATTTAGTATAGTGGCACTCAATCTCCTGTTTGTTGGAGGAGGTCATGAGTTTAAATTTCATGAATGACAGTTGTTAATTAATAAAAATATATATTTTATAATTTAGCATGGATATAGGATGAATGAGAACATAAATTAACATGAAGGCAAAAATAGGGACCCATGAACATCTTTCTGCTTAATGAATTGTTTCATAACTCTACAACAGATAATTATCGAAGAGCAAAATGCAATGTCAGATTCATGCCACCTCATATGAAAATGAAACCCCTTCTTTATGACTGCATGTGACAGACCATTGTATGCTAAAACTAGCTATTACTAGGTGGGGACTCATAGATAGAGAACTCATCCCCCACACCTACAGCAAAGTTCAACGCTCATTCTCAGACCTTAGGCCTTGTTTGAGCCCAAAATAAAGAAAATAAAAGAGAAAAAGAAAAGAACTACTTTCTGTCATGCAACGATTAGGATTCACATTGACATCCATATCGATCACTTCCTACTGTGCAAGTTTCTTCCTATCCATTTTGGAGTGCTGTCCCATGAAGAGGTAGTTTTTTCCTCTCAATGTCGTCTCCTTACAGTAGATAAGGTACCATCATCCTCAAAGTCTTCTTCCCCTCTCTCTCCATGTAAATACACCCACAACTTCCTATCTCCATCATATTTTACACATGGATCAGATTCATAGTGCAGCCGGTCCAGTGCACCACTTACAACTTGGTTAAGTTGATCATCAGAGACGTCTTCCACCACATACTGTGAGTCCCGAATGAGAGTAGAGATATCTGCTCTGGTACCAATACTTCCAGGCAATCGAGCAGCTGCATCCCTCACAAGACACAGAATGGTAACATGAGGCGGCCGATCAGCTTTAAGCATGAAGTGATCTCGGTGTCTATATGATGGCTTACCACTGCACCTTCTTAGAGGAGCAACTGCAGATTTTCTACCATCCAGTGCTGTGTAAGCAAATGCCCGATCTGGGACCAAATACCTCAAGGCTTCTTCCTTGTGAAAGTAAGCTCTTACTTCTTCAGAGCTTGGGTTGATAGTGGTGACACTCTTTCGCGAACCAACAACCCTCAGCCTTTCCCTTTCATCTACTGTTGGTTGCATCAAAACCAAAGGTGGTGCAGGAAGGCTTCCAACTTGACGAAATCTCTCTTGAAAACTTTTGAACCAAAAAACAAAGGAATCAACCAACCTCACAAGCAATTTGTGGTCAAGACTCCAAGCTTCAGAAGACAGATCTTCCTCATCAGCATTGCATGAGTTTAAAGTAATGGGACCGATCCATGACCAACACTTACTGGATTTGTTATAGAAAGTGAGTGGCTTCCATCCCTTTGCTCCTAGAGGTGCTGTTTTGGATGTAAATATCTTCAGAACTCCTCTGACTATATCCCGAAGTGGCTCCTGGGTTAGAAGAATACAAGGATCCATAGGATTTGATCTTACACGGTCAACAATCTTGTTAAGGGTGAGAAAAGGTAAATCCATGGAATTTGTTAGTGCACAATCACTAATGCATTTATTTTTGACAGAACAAAATCCATTTATCCCTTCAGCATTGCTTTCGCTTTGATCCTTGCCATACACCAAAGCATCATCTACTGCAGGTGGAGCAACCATTGCTATGCGAACGGCAGTAAGGAGATGTATAACAGAGAAAGAAAATCCGGCATGTACAGTAGGAACTGCCAATTTCAAGGGCATTTTCAACCTTATTTTTTCAGGTACTGGAACAATTTCTCTTTTTAAAAAGGATCCTGCCACCCTTTTCCGCTTCCTTGTATTTAACCTGCTTAATTTATCATGACAATCCTCAAGGAAAGCTTCAAACTTGTCAGCCTTCTCATTGACATTATTTTTCATGTATTTTGGTCGGAGAGAAGATAGTTTCTTACCAATTTTACTTTTTTTCTGCTTTCTCCCTACAGTTTCTTCATCCTTCATCTGACCTTTAAAGGCAGCTTGCTGACACTTTACAGAAAAATTGATCTTTCTCCTACCTACTTTGGAATGACTATCACCTTCCCACTTCCCCCTGAAATCCTTTATGCTCGGCAACCCCTTCATGCTATGCTTCATTCCATGTGAACATACCCCAACCTGAAGCAAACCAGAATCATCATTGGCCAACTCTACCAAAGTATGTGCGGCATCTATATCTCTCTGACCAAGGTTTATTTTGAACCCATTTTTCATTCTTTCCAATTGCTTCGTCAACAAGACTTTGCGTCCCATATTTTTCAGTTTCCTCATTGAACTGTGCTTTCCAGTTTCCATATGTCTTCAATTTCAAAGTCTAAGGGCCTTCAGTGATAAATATCCTAGGCCTTCAATAAGAGCATAAATAGCATAGTAAACAATCGTAGAGTCCTCATCATCACCATTTCTTTAAAGAGGCATTGAAACTCCAGCAATTTTATCCACTACATCACAATCCACCAAGGCAAAGTTTCCAACTGAATCCCTGGTCATATTTAAAATAGACAAAAAAGAAATGCATGATAAGTCATTTCAATTATAAGTTTATTGCTAGCGAGAAGAACCCAAGGAAACAAAAAAACTTGGCCTGATGAACCCAACAAGACAATTCGTCAAACCCACAATCTACAACACCATTATTATATAATCGAAATACATTCTAAACCTCAACTTGGTCTTCATTATCACCGCCAAAAAAGTCCATGGAATTCAAATTTTTACCAAAATAATTAACTTCTCAAAGCAAGCTCTAGATCCCCATAGAGTTGATACAACCGTCTGGCTTCATTGTGCATTAAACCCACAAAGCATGAGAAAAGAAAAAAAAAACCCACAAAGCAGGAGGCATACAAACATCTAAACAATACCAATGAAATCCAAATTCTATGTCCCTTTTCCTCAATCTTTCTGTGTTGTCAGAAAATACATTAAAATTAGATTCTGCACAAGAATTGTAAAACAGCTCGTTGAAAGGAAACAAAGTCAAGCATTTCACACTAGTAGTTTTGTGGTGTCATCTTTGAATAATAAGATAATTGGTTAAGCTGCAGGGTAAGCAAGCAAGAAGATTCACCTTCTTTTTCTGTATTTTAAGAGGAAATGAATTCTCATTTTTTTTGTGACACAATACAATATAAAACACTTTATTTCAAAGTACATTTTGTTTCAACTTGTTCCATTTTCCTAGAAACCAAAATACTTTTATCAGAAAAGATTGAAGAGTACCTAGTGAGCCACCCAAGAAAGATCATACTCTTAGTCTCTCGGGAAACAAACAGAAACACAAAGCTTAGAGCAAATGAAGGAGCATTTTGGTCGATGAAAAACCCTAGAGATTAGATAGAGAGCGAGATTACGGATGGGAAGAAGAAGCGTGTAACAAGGGGTCTTTGCGTTTTTTGGTTTGGTTTGGTTTGTTTGCAAAAAAAAAAGGGGTTTATATGCGTCGCGTTGCGACTTGTGAGTGGGTTACTGAGGAAGACGATGCTGACGTGGAAAAAAGGAGTCGTGTGATGTGGCAGGTGACGATGGGGAAAAGACCGAAAAGTACGAGATAGGGACATATCAAAGAGGATACGGTTCTTATTAGTTGATTTGGGGTGTTTTATTGGTTTGGTTTGCATACGCTTCTTATTAGTTGATTAGTGGTTTTTTTATATTTTTTATAATTAAGCAACTGGCTTCTATCAGTTTGAACTCAACACCTAGTGTATTGGCAATTGATAGTGGGTTAATGATATTCTAGAATTTGTTCCTATAAATTTGTTGAGATTTAGCCAAAAAATATTAAAAAGCAATCATAACACATCATAAGCATATTTGTTTTGGCTTAAGTAACACTCAAATTCTCAGAGTTTTGTCATTGTCAATCAAATTTTTTATTGATAAAGTAAAGTTGTGCACAACTGATAAGATAAACATGATTAGAAAAGATATCTGCCAAAAGCGCATTACTAGTACTTGGCTAGTAAATCCACGTCATTGAAAACAGAAAAAAAGAATGAGATAGTTCATCTGTGCATAAGCAAATTATCATATATGAGAGTTTTCATCTTGCAGGCAAGTAAACTACTCATCTTGATCAGCACCCACTTTTATTAGTAAAGCATAACAGGCTTGGTTATTAATGTCACCTGCATATTGATCTGTACAAGAGAGTTCCATCTTGCGTACGAAAACTAGCAATAAAAGGCTTCAATGGAAGCACAATCAAAAGTTACAGCTACCAAAATTACCAAGCAAAACTCAACTGCCATAGTTTTCAACCCTCATTTCAATGACAGTTCTAGAACAAGTTCATGAGAAATTTCAGCACAGTCGCATACAGCAGTTGTTTTCCTAGTTCATCATTTAACGTCTACACACAACATCCATCGAGTATGGTATCATCTTGTTGACATCATATATGTAATGTTAGGGATATGTGTTACAAACAATAAAACAGTATCTATGTGACTAATTTCATTAATTTTGTTCCAACCTTCTAGCAAGACCAATTTTCAAATCATCTACCCTCTATACCAGGCTATTTCCGGTCCATCAGAATGAAATATCATCAGCCTTTGAAATGGCGTCGTATCTTTATCTTCAGCCTTCATGAATCATTGGGCTTCACCGTTGAAACATCTTCATTCACTGAGATATTATTTCCCTTACTTCCCATGCGTTTGGCTTTAGGTGTTCGAGATTGAGCCACAACATTCCTAGATTTCTGAACAGGTTTCTTGCTTTTCTTGATAATTTTTAGGGCTAATGCTTTCAGTGGAACCATAATGTCCAATGGCTGAAGCACTTCTTCCAACTCAGTCCAGTCGAGATCTTCACAGTCGCCATCTTCATACACCACCCTGTACCAGCCTGTTTCTCTATCATACTCCGCGACTGTACCAAAATAGTATTGCTCTCCAAACAACTTTCTTACTTCCCTTCCTTCCAACCATTCACCAAATGTTGTATTTCCACTGGACTCTGTATCACTCACAGTATTGCACACAGCAAGAGTGCCATCACTTGGGGAAATGGAAATCTCAGGCATTCCATTAATGACAATAGCAGGCTCCCCTGGTAACTCATAAACTTCTGCTGATGAAGGCTCTACTTCCGGCTCCTTGCTAGTGTTTTCCATTTCTTGAACTCTTTCTCATAAATGCAAAAAGGCTGTAAAAAATTGTAAAATTAAGAATTCATTATCTGACTTACAATGAGTATAATTCTTCAAATTGCACTATTGGAATGCAAGAATGAACACTTCAAGCATTAGACTAGAAAAGTAACAGTCAAGCATATGATAGGGAAACGACCCATGAAAAGTATAAAAAACTGTAATGTCACCTAAATCTATATTCTAACCGCTGCGGTGTAGGACTGGCAAAATTTAAACTAGTCCCACTTCAGTTTACACAAATAGAAGCCTCAAAACTTACAAATGCTTTGCTTCTTGCACATGCAGGCTATCTCATTGTCCGTATGAAGCGTAGATAGAACTAAAAACCATTTAAAATTGTTTTCAACTTTATTTAGCGTTAAAAACTATCATATGTATACTTTCTCATCTCTCTCCCACACCTCTCTAATCTTTTTCTCCTCTCTTTAATAAAACAGAAAAACCAAAAAACATATACATTACCTGATTGACTTTCAATTATTAAATATCCCTCTGCATTTCTTAAGGGCATTACAATTTAAATCGAATATAGCATTGATAGTGATAATGTTAGTATCACTTATATGACAGATTTCCCACTATGGCATTTGCTCCAACAGATGGTATAGGCAATATGAAACATCCACAAGGCAAACATGAAGATGGAGAAGAATATACAGGTACAGAGATTTATCAAGAAAATGAAGATTAAGTTACCATTAAGCCCTTATAAAGTCTGAGTTGCAAATATGAAGTAGAGGCAACTAACTTACACACAAATTCTCATACAAAATTCCCAACAGTTTCAGTACCAACTGAATCAAATTCCATGAAATCTCTCAACACCCAAAACCAAATCCTCCAAAAGGAAAATAATCAATTCAAGAAAATACATTTCCTTTGAGCTCAAGCTCAGCTCCTGTAAGAAACTAAAATCCATTCCCATAAATTACATAAATCTTAAATAAACAGTAAGAGGTATAACAATCATACATTTCTTTACAGCTTATATATCACGAAAATAACCCAAATTTCCATTACAGGACGTCAGATTTTCCAGAGTACCACGTTTTAGGAAAGTGGGTTTTGCTTGAACAAGCTTACCGCTGAAAATTCGAAGACGAAGACGAAGAAGAAGAAGGACGATGCGATCAAATTCTGCCGCCACTGCGGTTTACATTTCCTTGTCTTCTCCAAAAACCATCAGCAAAGCCCTTTCAACTGTCTCTCAGGTGAAGTTGATGGAATTTTAGCTAATTTTGCTTCTCGGTCAGACAGGGGATAGGAAGGTAATTTGGCGGTTGGAGTTTTTGAGACTTTGCTATGCAGCCTGTGCTAGGATAGGATGTGATTATGTGCTCATCCATATCCAAACCAAACCAAACCAAACCAAATTAAAAATTCAAACCAAATCAAATAAAATCGAACCGGACTATTCATTTTATGCTTTAATTTTGTTGTATATGGTATATTGTGATTAGACTTTAATAGTTGTTTGTTTGATACATATTGTTTTATTAATATTATTACATGTTTCATAATTTTATTAATATAGATTGTGCATTTGAATGTTTTAGTGAAGTTATCAAATTTAATAAATAACTAGTTGTATTAGTACTGGTTGAATCTAAAAATTTTTTTTCACACAAATTGCTAGATTAAATCGAACCAAACTGATTATGAGTGGTTTGATTACAAACTACTTTTATGTGAAATCGAATCATACCAAACCGTTAACATTTATTGATTTAGCTTACGGTTTGACGTCTAAACCGAACCTAATTGGAGTGCGCCCATAGTTGCTTGTTGTGTTATGCATCATATTACTTTGGACAAGTCGGATTATGGTACAAAATGCAAAAAATAAGAGAGAAAACCGAACCAAATCGACGCTTTGGTCGGTTTCAACCGCAGAATTTCCACCCGTGCATGTAAGTTGTAACCACTCAAAAGGCTATAACTTATAAGATTTAACTTTACCCAAAAAAAAAGAGGCTATAAGAAGATTAGAGTACTTAAAACTCTCAAAGAAAAAACAAACAAATGAATGTGTTCTGCAAAGCCACTATACATTCAACGCGCCCTACAGAGCCTCTTTAGAATCGACGAGCTCGACTGTGGCGCTTATGGCCACCTCATCCAGCACTGCACGGACCGCCGCCTGGTCCGCCAGGGCAAGCAGCTCCACGCGCGCCTCGTTCTCTTCTCAGTCAACCCCGGAAACTTCTTGGCCTCAAAGCTCATCACTTTTTACTCCAAAACCAACCACCCCAACCAAGCGCGCAAGGTGTTCGACCAAATTCCCGACAAAACCGTTTTCTCCTGGAACGCTCTGCTCATTGGGTGTTCCCTTAACAACATGCACGCCGACACCCTGAAGCTGTTTTCAGCTATGGTGTCTTCGTGTTCGGCTCAAGTGAAGCCCGATAATTTTACTGTTACGTGTGTGTTGAAGGCGCTGGGGGCTTTGGTTTCTGGTTCGAGTTTGGCTCAGGAGGCTCATTGTTTTGTTCTCCGCCGCGGGTTTGATTCGGATGTCTTTGTTGTGAATTCTTTGATTACTTACTACTCGAGATGTGATGAGGTTGGTTTGGCAAGAGCTTTGTTTGATAGGATGCCGGACGGAGATATTGTGTCGTGGAATGCGATGATTGCCGGGTATTCTCAGGCGGGGTATTATGAAGAGTGTAAAGAATTGTATAGGGAGATGTTAGGCTTTGAGAGGTTGAGGCCCGATAAGTTGACAGTAGTTAGTGTCTTGCAGGCATGTACACATTCCAATGATCTTATACTTGGTATGGAGGTTCATCAGTTTGTGAATGAGAGTCAGATTGAGATGGATGTTTTGCTTTGTAATGCTATCATGGGGTTATACGCAAGATGTGGTAGCTTCGATTATGCTGAAGAGTTATTTCGTGAAATGAGTGAAAAGGATGAGATTACTTATGGCTCATTAATTTCGGGGTACATGTTTCACGGATTTGTTGACAAAGCGGTGAATATTTTTCGAGAACATAAGAGCCCAAAATTAAGTGCTTGGAATTCTGTAATTTCGGGTCTGGTTCAGAACAACCGGCATGAAGGTGCCTTAGAATTAGTTCGTGAAATGCAGGCATGTGGTTTGAAGCCAAATACCGTGACATTGTCAAGTGTTCTTCCTGCAATATCATATTTCTCAAATCTGAAAGTAGGGAAAGAAATTCATGCTTACACTATTCGAAACCATTTTGATTGGAATATTTATGTTGCAACTGCTATTATTGATACTTATGCAAAGTCAGGGTTTCTTCACGGGGCACAACAGGTTTTTGATCAATCTAAAGGTCAGAGCTTGATCATTTGGACATCAATAATCTCAGCTTACGCAGTTCATGGAGATGCTGATATGTCTGTTGGCCTTTTTTATGAGATGCTGAATATTGGGATTCAGCCAGACCAAGTAACATTTACGGCAGTGTTAACTGCTTGTGCTCATTCAGGAGTGGTAGATGAAGCTTGGAAAATCTTTGATTCCATGTTTCCGAAATATGGCATTCAGCCCTCGGTTGAGCATTATGCGTGCATGGTAGGAGTTCTTAGCCGAGCTGGGAGACTCAATGAGGCTGCAGAATTCATTCATAAAATGCCAATGGAGCCAAGTGCTAAAGTTTGGGGTGCATTACTTAATGGGGCTTCAGTTTCTCGGGATGTTGAATTGGGAAAGTTTGTCTGTGATCGTTTATTTCAGATTGAGCCTGATAATACAGGGAACTACATCATTATGGCAAATTTATATTCACAAGCTGGGAGATGGGAAGAAGCTGATAAGGTCAGGGAAAGAATGAAATATGTTGGGTTGAAGAAGATACCTGGCACTAGCTGGATTGAAACAAGTGATGGATTGCAAAGCTTTATAGCAAGGGATGCATCAAATGGAAGAGCTGAAGAGATTTACGAAATACTGGAAGGATTGTTGGGGTTGATGAAAGAAAAAGGGTATGTTTTGGTAGATGAAATAGATGCGGAAAGTGCATGTTAATGGTTGAGCCAAGATCATTTCTGGAGGAATTATACAAAAATGGAATTGGATAAGGGCATCTAGTTTTACCACTGTGGCTTCCATTGTTTTGCTGAGACTCCAAGAAATAGCCGTGTTAATTTATTGAAAATGCCTCTAAATTGAAGTGACAAGCTTCATTCATCTGAAGTGTTAACTGAACTATTATGCCTAGCAATTTAATTTATTGATTGGGTGTTTCAAATTACACCCAATTTATTGTTTATCACATCTTTGAATACAAATTTTCATTACTATTTTATCATTAATGTGATATGAACACAGAGAAAGACACTTTCTGTTGGAGAAATATTATACATATAAGCTTTTTGAGGTCCAAATAGTTGTAAATAGCTTTGGTAATGCACCTGCTTTACTTTATTAAAGCCAGCTGCAAATCCTTTCTTGCTGTTAAAGAATCCAATGTTATGTACAATATTTTTCCAGCTTTAGTCAGTCCTCAATTCTGTGATTCCTGTCCATAAGGTTTGGTTGCTACAAGATTATCATTATGTGCTCCCCTTTAAAAGGCATTATTATACCTATTAGGCTTCACTGGTGACCCTTGATTGTGGGGATCAGGATACCCATTGCGGGATTTACCACCATGCCCTATGTACCACACTGTTTGGGAACTATGTACTTAGGGACCGTGACATTATTCAATTACACAAAATATAAGAAAAATTTCTACACAATTTAATTCCAAATCTGGCTAAACCTCTATTAGAAATATAATATACAAAATAGTGAGTTAAGAGAGTAAAAATAATATTACTCAAAGCTATTGTGGAAGTACGAGAGAGAATGATTCATCCACCACACTTGGGCTCAAAAATTTGCTCAAGTTCCAAAGAGGATTAGTTGGAGTTGAAGGCGGTGGATGTAAGTGTGAAGGGCGACACAGAGGCCTTGATAAGCGAAGAGTACAAGGTATGGTTGTTATTTGCTAAGTTCCACCAGCTTTCCAGTGTATTATTGGTGGCGCAGGGGACAAGGAGAATGAGCCATGCATGTGCCATTATATTAGTTAATAGTTATATAGAGTCATAGACAATGAAAGAGGAGTGATAAATGAGCTTGAACTGGACACAAACTTGTAGACAAAAAAACCTACATGCCCAGCCATTTCAATATTCAATTGTACCCCACAGGCCACAGCCTCCTCACCCATATGGCTAAGTGCAAGCTAATTAACCAAACTCCCTTGTGCCAAGTTTGTGTTTTATTTTGTACAAGGGTTGAACCGCGCGTGGAAGTAGAACAAAGAAAATCGACACAAAATCAACAGATCAAGTGATCAACTCATGCTATGACTTGAGAATGACAAAAGGACATACATAACATGTCCAAAATAAGGTGTGATTAAGATTTCAAATCAATGTGATTGTAATGAGGACATTCACAAGATTTTGAACCATTACAAGTGTCATGGAATTTATGCATTTATGGAAAATTCTAGCAAAGTCGCTTATAGACGATCGAGACATTTATATACATCTATATTAATAGTCGTTAACATTCATATAATATAAATTTTAATTCATTTTTAATAGCTATTCACACGAACATGAGACGATTGTTGAATGCAAACCTCATGCATTTGCTAATGAGGCACTTAACAGCTAACATGAAAATTAGTACCTGCATGAAATTTTGGTCCCCGTCAATAATTTATTTGCAAGCAAACAAACCTATCGATAAATGCACAGTACTATATAGATGTGTAGACAGTGTAGTCTCTAGCTACACAGTCCATGAGCCAATTCAGATCATCCTCTAGCTCTAACCATAGTTGGAAAAATAGTTGATTATTCTCACACTAATTTGTAAAAAAAGGAATTTGACACAAGATAAATTAATAAATTTAAAGGGATACGGTGGTCATTGAATGAGAGCGACATGGCCAAATTAGTGAAGCCAAAACTCACATAAAAAGCCACAACATTCCTCAAAACTTTTCCACACCTCTATATATATAAAAGTGCAAAGTGCGAGTGAGTCATCCAAGCACGCACACGATCCCATGATGGAAGAAACAACGACAACAACAATCATGGCTGCTTTGGCAACCCTCAGCCCACCCCAACTCTCAGATCTCACCCACTCCGCCTTCTCCCACACTCACCACCACCGCCACCGGCTCTCCACCCTCCTCTCCTCTCCCACCCTCTTCTCTCTCACCATCCGCCGCCTCAACTCCCTCTCTCTCCCCCACAAGACCTTCCTCATCGCCCGCCACCTCCTCCCCTCCCTCCGCCACCTCACCCTCCCCTTCCAACCCCACCCCACCTATCTCCCACCGCCACCTCAGCGAGACCTCGACTCCGCCCTCCTCCTCCTCTTGCTCTGCGAAGTAAACCAATACACCCCAGAAGCCCTCGATGCCCCCACCGCAAAATGGCGCGAAATACTAAGCAGCTTGTACTCCGACACCATGTTGACAGTCTCCGGCATTGGGGCCCACGATGGGTCGGCTCTGGTTTCTTACGTCGAGGTTCTCGCAAGGTGTTTGCGGTTTGTCCGTGCGATGATGGGTAGTAGTAGTTATGGCGGGAAGGTGGAAAGAGAAGCGGCGGCGTCGCCGGCGGTGGTGGTGGCGCTGCCGTCGGTGAAGGTTAGAGGATCGAGTGAGTGCGTGATATGTAAAGAGGAGATGGGAGATCAAAACAGAGATGTCTGTGAGTTGCCGTGTAAGCATTTGTTCCATTGGATTTGTATCTTGCGGTGGCTGAGGAAGAGGAACACGTGTCCCTGCTGCAGATTTGGGCTCCCCACAGATGATGTGTTTGGGGAGATCCAACGGCTGTGGGAGGTTTTGGTTAAGATGGCTGAGAGAGAGGTTTAGTTTAGTATATGGTGATTGGTTAATACAAATGATATGATGATCAAGATGTGCACGTGGTGCGATCAGAAGGGGGTTTGGATGTTCTGGCTGTGAATTGGGTTGTTTGGGATTGGGTTTGCATGGATGTGACGAATGGGTTGTAGTTGTAGAGGATCACGCACAATAATTCATGATATTGACACGTGTGGTATAGGTTATAGGCATATGTAGGGTTGTACGTAGCTAAATAAATGAGGCCCATCACCCACCATGAGAGGGATAAACAGATATTTATATTTATAGCGTTGTATGTGTCATCCATTCTCACACAATTCATTCAGAATCATTTTCTATGGATCTGGTGGATCCTGTTGTTTAGATTTTTTTTTTTTCTAAAAAGGATGTACTAGATCAAGCTAGCAATAGATACAAGTACATCAGATAATTAACTTGGGTCACAAGTTTAACCCGTACTTAAAAATAAGAAAATATTAGTGTGTATGCCAGCAAAAAAGAAAATAAGTTGGTGTTTAGAGTTTGATTGCAAAATAAACCCAGTAATAAGCAACAACAAAATAGAAGATTGTCATTCCCATCCAAACAGAATCACCCTCACACCCACTTGTGAAGATTCCTAGAGTTTGCTTTTTCCTTTTTCTTTTGTAACTTTTTCTTTAAACTTAAAGGACAAATTCTGACTGCTATGGTGGTGGCATTGTTAATTTTTCATGGATTGTTTGCTGATGACCACCAGGACAAGCATGCTAGTGGTTGCCTTATTTTATGTTTACATACAGGGAATGAAAAAGATGAGGAATGGGAGACAAATGAGGAAGAGTTATTGATTGGAAAAGTTCTCTCCTTCATGGAGGAATCACAAAACCAAGTCCTCACTCATCAATGGAATTCTTCTGGTACGGAGGAATGATTTCCCATTTTTAGCTTAGGCTCCTCGTTGGTCTCATCAATTTTTCTCATTCTTACATATAAGTAAACGGTTGAATGAGAATCACTTTACTACTTTTTAATTCTTTAATGCAAGTAAATATAGGATTAGAGTGGAATGAGAATGACTCTTATTCCTGTGCAAACATGCACAGATATGATGAATGTTTTCTTCTGATTCAATAATGCTGAGGCACATGTTGGAAAGAAGCCGTGAAGGGATGACTAGCAACTAGCAACTAGCAAGTGTATCCTAAGAATCAAGCAATATGCATTTTGCACCATGTAGATAATATCTATATCCGTAGGGCCCTTTATTATGGTACAATATAGGGACCAAAGCCCAAAAGCTAAGAACCAACCAACCTTGATCTGGTAAAACCAGCCCAATCAATATCTAAATGGTTCAGAAAAACAGTCAAGTAGGTCCAACAAGACCTGACAATCTGGTCCACCATTTAGGCTCAACTTCACAAGGCAGTCAGCAAGCCCATTAGCTTTCAGACTTGAAGAGTAATCTGCGAATGCAGATAGAACATGATGAGATTGGCTTTCAAAAACAAGCCATTATTTATAATACTTTTTTCTTTCTATTTAAACAAAAACAAGAGCTATATATGAGAATTCTTTTCCAACTATTGACCGCTCTTATTTACTCTTCCAATTAGGTTTACAGGATAATCCAATGCATGCCCTTGTGTGCCAAACACATGTCCCACTCACAATAATGGAACTGGTCCAGTAAATGATAATGAGTGTGCTTAAAGCTCTTGCATTCATATACATATTCAATAGGGAAATGGAGTTGGGTAACTAGATGTATTGATTGCTCATGATCAATTAAAGAGTTGCTTGGTCATTTCTTAGAGTGCAGAGCAAGCCAATTTTGACACCTTTAAAAACAGTAATAATGTTCCATTGTTATTTTCTATCAATTTATGTTGAAATACAATGATTTTCAATTTCCACACCAAAGCATACACAATTAGGGATGATAATGGCCACTTGGCCACACTTACTGAAATGGTAGTATGGTACTCTGCCTAGCTAGCTTGTACCCCACACCGCACTGAATGCTTTCTCAATTATTCTAGTAACATATGCTGCAAATTTTACTTTCAAATGAACAAACCCATCTGGCCAAAAGTCTAAAGGAAAAAAGGAAATAAATATATATCCAAAATACTACAAAAAAAATAATGGTGCTATCTACTTTTTCAAGGATATCCCATTTTGATAACAAGTCAAGAATAGACTATTGTCATTAACATTCTAGTAGATATGCTTCGTTGTTCATGTACTTGGGACTCACTTACATCAACAATTGATAATTACTGTCATTAACATTCACCTAATTGGTTCGGTCTTTCCATAGTACATATGTGAGTATATACTGTATGTGTCTGCATTATATATGTTACTTTATGATGCATGTGATACTCAAGAATCTGTTATGAAGCCCAAGAAGGAATAGGAAACAAGGAAGCAAGGATTCATCTACAATTTGTATTATTTGATATGCACTAAAGTCAATTCATGAGCACCCATTTTTTTCTCACATGAACACACATTCTTTTAGTACTTGTTTTGAGTCAGCAACAGGAAGCTATGACAGATAATGTGACCAAAATATGAGCAAGGTGCTGGAGGAGGAAGACAATTCAGGACCATCACGTGACAGTAACAGCCAGAGATAGCTGCATCGAAACATTTACTTTTGTGATGTTGACGTCTTTCAAATTTCAAATTTTAGATCTATGCATATATATAATACTACCTGCAAATCAATAAATGTGTACAATGCCATTTTGAATGACTCAAAATCTCTGCTTTAGCAGAAAACAAAATGATTATTTTAACACCTTAATTATGTTTAAATCAAATAACACAAAAACAGCTAAACTTAATTACAAGTTTTCAGTGCTAGATATAGGCGTTCAAGTTTGTTAGTACTGATGAACCCTGTCTTATCAAAGAGAGGCTCAGTGAAAAAAGGGAAAGTTATTGTAAAGGAGTAAGGACCAAGAATTGGGTATAGTTTAGGTTTGAACTTTATCAAAAGTGGTTTAAGTTCTTAATACCAAGCAAACAAAATGAATGATTATGTGTACAAAATAACTTTGGCTGATGGGATAAACGAACATGGTAAAACTTTGGCAGTAACAAAAGGAGCTGGATTACAGTTACCAACATAAATGAGGCGGTGTCTCTCTTGTCAATGAATATATCATATATCATATAAGCCCACCTGGTGTGAGCAGAGAGAGTCCAAGCTCCGTCCTTGGTTTTCTAAACATTGACAGTAGCAACTTTGTTTTAGCACAGGTGTAGATTCTCCACATTAAAAAAAGAAAAACTTCCCATTTTCTTTGTTTCTCAGAAATTCTGTGCAGTATTTGTATAGTTTATAGTTTTGATCTGAAAAGGGTGGTAGCTGGGGAAGAGGTGGCTCTTGAGTACAGTTGTATAACTGAAGATTAGGATCAAGAAATTGCTGCTGTGAAAGACCAGTTGGAGAAAGACAATGATAGCTACTAGCAAGGAAGATGGAAAATGGAGGTGGGTTCTCTCTCTCTCTCTCTCTCTCACTCTCACACACACGCACACACACAAATACAGACAGAGTCACTTACTCACACACACAGTGACAGAGATCATTATTGACAATGTGATTTGGATTTCTGAGTCAGTGATAGGAAGATGGTAGGAGATGATGGTTTCAGGACTGTCGAGTGCCTAAGAGGAAGACTACTGGCAGAGAGACAAGCTTCAAGGATTGCAAAAGAGGATGCAGAACTCATGGGCAATAAGGTAACTTTCAACCACAGTTGAAGGCTCAGAGTAATATTCTTTTAATTATACCACTAATGCATTGGTAAGTTAAATCTAGAGTATTTGTGTGTATGTGGACATTCACATTATAATGCTTTAAATGTTGGGGGTAGGACAGTTGATGGAACTAAATAACCGGCTCAAAGAAGAGATCAAACTGAAAGACAGAGCAGAAAAGAAGCTTAAATTCTTGAAGAGTAAGCTTGAATCTTTGAAAATTTGTTCCATACCGGTGGAATCAGTGCAGTCAAGTTCATCAGAAAATAGTGAAATATCTTGCAGGCCATCCATGGCCAGTAGTACTTCATCAGGCTCCAATGACCCAGAAGCCCATGAGCCCAAGCCCAAAGTCACAGACTCAAAAATCTCAGAAGAATTAAGTCAAAATGTAGCAGACTCCACCACATCTGAGCAAAGCCATGAAAGTCTTTTCACTGAAGAAAACACGAGTACAGCTCAAAGTACTAGTACTGCTTCAACTTCTAGTTCTAGCATTGAATGCCCTTCCCCTGCAGGGTCTAGTCTCAATCCAAGCCATAAATCTGAAGATTCAAACAGGTATGTTATTCCAATTAACCTGAGCAGTTCTATCAAGTTAAAGACTTGTACTTAGAAACAATCTTGATATTCCATGTGGGATTTGCTTAATAAGCTAATTAAGATAAAATTTGGGAATCGTTTCAGTTATTCAACCTTAAAACCTTCAATGGAAGAGATTGAGAATGAGAATGAGAATGGTCGCTTGGATCATTATGTTGATAACACACTAGCATTAGTTCCAGCAAGTATGCCTGCAACCTCTCACACAAAAACTGACCTGAAGCCAGTCAGTGAAAGTGTTAGACAAGTGTTTGATGCTCTAAGGAATATCAGAGAAGAGCTTCAAAGCTCAATGGAGAAAAGACATGGGATTAGAATTGGCCCAGATCAAACTCAAACATGCAAATAGTAACAAATAATTATAATAATAATGTCAAATTTCTTTTACATGACATAATTATAGATTTATTATCATACATTGGGGTAGGATGGAGCAGAGCATATGTATATGAATGGATTAATATGTGTGGATGGATAATAAAGTTGTTTCCACTGGTTATTCACTCACAGAGAGCATGTGAATTGTGGGGTTTGCTTCCCAATTGATGCTTTGGCCTGGGTCCCATGATTTCTCTTTTGGGTTTTCTCTGCTTGTGTTGTGTAGCTTGAGTGAAATTGAATTTTGGGAGGCGGTTGGATATGGTAGCTTGATTCTTGTGACCTGCATATATCTAAGATTTTGTTGTTGAGATTTGGCAAAAGCTTTGGTCTCTGGTCTGCTAGCAAATCAACTTGAGACATGTATAAGAGCATAGCAATTAGCATACATGATTTGGAAAGAATTGGTTCTGAATTGCTTGAATTTCTTTTTTTTCTTTAGTCTCCAAGTTCTTAAAATAAGAAGCTAGATTTTTTTAATAGCCTTTGTTGGGTGTATAACCTCGTAAACTCAAAATGGCTTAACATGCACAAGATTTCTGAAACATGGTGTGAAAATGTCCCATAAAAAAATAAGGATTGCTCAACCCCAGACATGAATTTTCATATAGTGTAGGCTTGCAGTTGAGTCAGTGCTTTGGATTTACATGCAAGCCCATCACATGTTTTGGTGCACACATGCAATACAACTTTGTATATAGTAATCTCTCAAGACGGCGTCGTTTTTTTATTCTCAAGTAATATGGCATTTAGAGTTGAGAGCCACTCTCCCCATGAGAGGACCAATGGTAACTGACATTTAGACTGAACTCAAATACTCAATCCAGCAATTGGAGGTTCTTAAACGGAAATGGTCTTTAACTGACTTATTTGCACTTTTAATTTTGACCTATAAAAATCCAAGTAAACCTTATATCACAGTATATAAAATCAAGCATCTCTTCATTCCTTGTTGACTAAGTTTGCATTGTATGCTCCAAATTTAACATAAAATTAGAACATAAACTTCATCCACACGTTTGAAGGGGTCTTGAATTGAATGCTTCACTCTAATTAACAAATACCACATAAACAATCAAATGCAGTTTTTTTATTTGCCCTTTACATATATAATGGTAAATTGGTGGGTCAATTCAAATTTACTTTTTCACAACTTCACCAGTAAAAGAGAATTTCACAATTGGAAAGAAGACCATGGAAAGTCATTATCAAAGGCCATATGGTGGAGCCAAAGGACCAGAAGCAGAGCTTTGTCCTAAAGAGATGAGTCACATTTCAGACAGCCATAAAAGTGCAGAGCTCAGCAATCTTCATAGAAGAGAAATAAAAAAAGGGTAGCCAATTCCTGAATGCCACCTACATTGGTTAAAGTTAAAATGAAAATGTGACTCATCCACTGCTAAACTTTGGAGTTGCCATATATGGTTGAGCAATCAGCCAAGATTATCAAATTCTTGTAATCAGAGTTGAATTGGGTACACCGTATACCCAACCATTAATGGACGCTAACCAATTTGGTATTTTAGGCAGTGGATATAAATTAAATGAGAAATTATTTTATACGACAAAAACACTACAGTTACATGTTGATATTGTATTACGAAATACCCCAAATGATTACAAGTACCAGCATTATTAATATCTAAATCTTAAATCTTAAATTCTAAACTCTTATCTTTAATACAATTGTTGAATAGCTTAGTTAGAAGGGCCATGAAATTGCGTACTCTGCACGCAAGTTTGATCCCCCTTCCCAAATGGCTCAATGACTTTATAAAAAATAAAAAATAAAAAAACTCTTATCTTTAAGAATTGTATACGTAGTATAGTTTGAATGAATTCGTAATACCATTACACAAGGTAATTTTTTGAATTAAACCAATTAATTAGAAGCAAGTCAATGTTGCCAAACATGCATGAGTACGTAGTAGCTACATTATTGGTATATCATATTATTTGGGCCAGTCATCCTCGTGAGCTCAAGCTACTCCGATTTCTCGTGATGCAAGAAAAGGATCCCAATCTTTACATGGAAGTTGGAGGTTGGAAATGCAATGAAACGAAACACTAAATCAAAAGAAAAAGAAAAAGAAAAACATTTTTAAATAGTTGATTTGAGAACTACATTGCTGGTTTTTTCGTAGCCTGATTCTATAATACGAACTGTTCATTTGTTAAGTTTTTATTTATTTATTTTTGTCAAACATCCAATCTTAGCAGAGAGTGAGAGGGTTTTAATAACATGAGTAGTACTGGTGTGTCAAAGACTCCAAGGTATAATGAATTGAACACAATTTGGCAGGCAACAGTAAATTTTGTTTAATGGTAACAGATGGATTTGTAATCAATGAATGCTACTCTTTTGAAGTAGAGGCTGAGCCTGTCCATGCATGTAGGGGCCTCCTCCATACACAAAACAGGGTGTCTCATATTGATGTGCCAACAACCAACCTAGCTAGCATGGGCATGGGCCACAGGGTTTGCTTAAATTTCTTCTCACTGCATTCAATACCACCAAGACCAACTCCATTAACAAAGATTTACACATTAGTTCAAGTCGATAGACCAACTAAATAACAGCAATGCTTATACAATAGAAATTATGCAGAAGAAAAATAGTATGAAAAAGTAGATATATAAGAGTTTCATAATGGTATTGGTCGCAATATAAAGTTATGTATGTGCATTTTGTGCGTGCCAATTTACGTATGGTGAGACGTTTAAAGGTTTTTCCTCACTTAACCAAAATGGAAAAAGATATGAGCAAAAGTTGCCTACAACGGTGGTTTAATGCTAATAAAGGTCATGGAACTCAAAATCTCAACCATGGAATGGGAAAGTCCTCACAAACCCACTAAGCCACAAAAAACATGAGAAAACAAAAAAGAGACAGAGGAGAGAACAACAATGTCAGAGTTTGTTTTCTGGATCTCTCTCATTTCCCGTCTTAGATCTCATCTGACAACAATCTGATCATCTTCTGCCAGAAAAATCCAAACCCTTCTCCTATCCAATGCTCCCTTTGATCACTCTGATATTTAAACAACCTCTGCCATTTTCAAGTCTCTATGTGCTTTTCCAGCTAAGTCTGCTCCTGAAATATGACACACATGAAACAACCAAACGTATTTAACCCCAATTCAAGATACACAGAACCAGCAGGCCTCCATATTCTCTGAACTCACATTTAAACTATTGCTTTTTTGGTCCCAAAAGAAAACATTTTCCAGTTGACTCAGCCCATACCCCTTTTGGCCTTTCTTTATCTGAAATTTTGTTCATATTAATGGTGTCTGGGTTTGAAGGCTATAAACTTGAACATGGGGTTGTGACTTTGAAACATAAGCAGAAACTAGAGGTGGGATTGAGTCCAAGTCTTGCTCTTGATCTGGATTTAATGAAATTTCTGATTTCTGGGTCATTTGGTTGATGATGATGATGATATGCATATTTTAGTATGATACGAAGGGGTTACTTGAAAATGATTAAGCCCTGTTGGAGACCCTCCAGGGCTGATGATGATGGACCTTGCGACTCCAGTGGGCGTGTTGAAGGGTTGTTGTGGTACAAGGACTTGGGGCAACATGCTTGGGGAGTCTTCTCAATGGCTGTGGTTCAAGCCAATGCATATTTGGAGGATCAAACCCAGCTCGAATCCGGGCCTCTGAGTTCAACCAAAGGTGGCCCTCAGGGCACCTTTGTTGGAGTCTATGATGGGCATGGAGGGCCTGAGGCTTCAAGATATGTCAATGAAAATCTCTTCATCAATCTTCAGAGTATGTTTCTTCAATTCATTAAGAAAACAATTTCATTTTGCATTCTCTAGCATCTCTAGCATATATTATGTCGTCACACTGTCAATCTGAATCATTGATCGGATAAAATCTTATTTGAATGTGCGGTTCAGATTCGAAGTGTGTCATAATAAAATTTCAGATATTTGATAAGAGAACACTACCTTTCACTAAAAATACAGAAATTCTCATCAATATTACTAATTTGAAACTGTTTGGGAAGCAGGAATTGCATCCGAGCATAAAGGCATGTCGGAACAAGTAATCAAGAAGGCTTTCTTGGCCACAGAAGAGAATTTTCTTTCTGTTGTCAAGAAACAGTGGCTAGGTAAGCCACAGATTGCATCTGTAGGAACATGCTGTCTGGTGGGGATAGTATGCAATGGACTGTTATACACAGCAAATGTGGGGGACTCTCGGTTGGTTTTAGGGAGTGAAGAAAGGGCCACTGGGGAAGTCATAGCTGTTCAGCTATCCACAGAGCACAATGCAAATATAGAATCAGTGCGGCAGGAACTCCGGGCAATGCATCCAAATGATCCACACATTGTGGTGTTGAGGCAAAGATGTTGGCGCGTAAAGGGCCTCATTCAGGTACTAATCCAGATAATCTAACATGTTACGTTGCCAGATTATCAATCTAAACTATTAATCGGGTGAATTTTTTATTTCAAATTGACAGGATTAAATGTTTAACATAGCATACCAGATATCTAGCGATCCTTTAGTAACTATAGATTCAAACCTTCCTTTGCAGGTTTCAAGATCTATAGGTGATGCGTATTTAAAGAAGCAAGAGTTCAACAGAGAACCTCTGCTCCACAAATTTAGACTAGCTGAGACTTTCCTGAAGCCAATTCTTTGCCCAGAACCATCAGTATCGGTACACAAACTGCGACCAGAAGATAAGTTTCTTATATTTGCTTCTGATGGTCTGTGGGAGCATCTCAGCAACCAGGAGGCTGTCGACATTGTCAATAATTACCCACGCAAAGTAAATATTCCACTCTTAAACTTTATTATGAATGTACAGTAATAGCTAATGGCCTGTTGATTTGTTTTTAACAAGTAGATTCTATTATAATTAAAATTTGAGTTGATGAGCACTTTGATTGTCTTGTTATGCAGGGAATCGCCAGGAGACTTGTTGAAGAAGCACTTGAGAGAGCAGCCAAGAAAAGAGAAGTGAGGTACTCAGACCTGAAAAAGATAGAGCGAGGAGTGAGACGACATTTTCACGACGACATCACAGTTGTGGTGGTGTTTCTAGACCTAAACAAGTTGAAAAATGCAAGCTCCCCTCAGATATCTCCTTTCTCAATAAAACCCAGTTTCTCATAGATAGGGGTTATTCATCTCCTACATCCTCCTGGCGGGTACCAAAGAAGATCAATCTTCACAGCAAGCTAGTGGGAGGCCTAAGAAGTGGAGCATGCGAGAACTAAACTCGTAACCTTAGGCTTATTTCATTCTTGTAAATTGTAATCTATAATTTGAATATTGTAGTCTAGGAATATATCAGACCTCAAAACCCATACATAATTAATCATAAGAGATTAAGAATGTGAAATCAATCTTCACTCATTATGATCCAAAAGTAGACTACAAATTCAACACTAATTCCTTGCGCTTCACCATTAATATTTGACACGTCATCAAATAATATCTGGAATTTTTTCAAAAAATAACTTGTTTGTTAAAATAATCAACAAACAAGGAGTAATCAAAAAGTGAATGCTAAAGTGGATCAAGGAATTAAACAACAAACGACCAGGAGAACTGGGATCCTTGATAGCATGTACGTGTATGTCTTCCGATGTCGAATCATAATTTTCTATATTCAGCTCAAAACTGAGTATTAATTTTAGGAAGAAACTTGAGGGTTCAGCTCGATCTTAAGGATCTAGCTTCATTTATAATGACAATTATTTATTATATAAACATGCACTAAACAGAAAAAAAAATATATATACATATATAATATACATATCCAACTCAGATTGGAAATCTCAGAAGCACCCATCATAACGACCGTAACAGAAGAATAAATCAACACAATTGGAGAATGTAAACTAACATTTTCTGATTCCCTTTCAAAATAAGTAATCAATTCATCCACAATATGCTAATAGAAAACATGAATTTCCACATAACGTGGATGTCCTTACATTTTTCCAATGACATACATGTACATGAAATCAAAATTACAAAGCTAAAACTGAACAAAATATCAATGAGGACCGTCCATTCCCAGTATCCTACCTGTAGATTGCACAATTCACCCAGCAAGGCTTAAGAAAATCAACCACTACCTCCAAAGAGTTCACTTACCCCGAATCCTCAACCAAGAATATCAGAAATTCTAAAAATACAATCCAGGGAAGACTTACTTTTCGGATCTCTGTTGAGCAAATCTAAATAACTATTACATATAAAGATTTCCATCTGAAAAATTTACCTTCAACTCAATTGAACCGATTTTAGACATGTTTCTCATGACACAGTGTTGGACAACAGTACTCAGTAGCATCTCATCTGATTGATAATTAACATCTGATTTGGATGAGCTGCTAGGATCTGATCAATTATTTGTGTACTAGATATGTAGTCATGTGCTATTATCAACTAAGACTCCCCGCACCAAAAAATAATAATAATAATGTCACCCGAAGCATAACTGGAAAAAATAAAACACCCTTCACTTGAGCTAGCGCACACATACAAAAATTCATATATTAGTTCCATAACAAACTCGAGATCTGACTCCCTAATAAATGCCATGATTTGACTCTTCTGTTTTTGTATATATTTTCACCATTCATCCTACCATTGGCCACAAATAACCCAATATTGCAAAGATCGATTGATTAAGAACCTAAGGTATGATGTGGGGCCATTCTCAGAAATGAGTAGGGTGGATCCCCACAACACATCTCAGCCTAACTTAAAAGGATCAGATAATTTAGAATTAACAGACCAACTTGGTACTACTGTTCAACACTGCATCATGAGTATGTAACTGTAAGCATACATGAGGCGTTGTCCTTGTGTCGATAAGCAAATGAAAGAGTAACCACCCAACAGTCTCCAAAAAAGCCTGATAGAGTACTAAATTTTTCCTAGGATGTTATTTCTGAATTTCTGACATTCTTACTAGATTCCAAGGTAAGTTAACACTAAGCAGGTGGTTGTTGATTGGTCAAAAGCCTCACCAGGTAAATTGAAATGAGACCAAATCAAGAATGAAAGAAAGCTCCTCCATGCTGCCAAATTTTGTTCAGTGACTTGTAGAAGATATCTAAACAGAAATGGAAAAATGCTGCACCATATAAACCATACAATCCGAAGTAGATATGGGTACGGAAGCCTCTGAGGGAACCACAAAATGTTAGAACTCTAAACCTGCCAAAAAATTAAAATCAAAACCAAAAGATAAAAGATAAATTAGAACAGCTCACAGTAAACACATTAAAAACAAATATAAATCTTTCGACAAGGGGAGGAGAATGAAAATTAGATTTAAACTGGTTTCATAACTCCTAAATAACATACAAACATTAACTTACTACTAAGAAAGGATGCTTCCTTTCAAGCGCCTCCTCCAGCACTGCCTGCGATCGCTGCCTTCTAATTTAGAAGGGAGAAAAAAAGATCAGCACTGCAAGAAGCTAATGACAAGAAAATTAACTGTAATTCAGAGGGTTCTCAGAAGCAGTCTGAGGTCTTACCGGCTCAATATTTGCCTTCTCATTCCCTTGAGAAAGAGAACCTGATGGGGTGTTCGAAAACCTAGGAAGAGAATATTAAGGATTAAAAGAAAAAAAACAAAAGAGAATATAACCTCAAGAAAATATACGCATCACGCCTTGAATAATTCACTAGAGACATTTACATGATCTTTTTTTATGGCCTTTACATTTAAATAATCTATTAACAAAATAAGCCAATAGCTTGCACTGATACATACCTGAGTGCCCTTGCCTTCCTTTTCTCTTCTTCCAGAGGATCGGGTTTAGAATCAGTTTTAGGATCAGGTTTAGAATCAGTTTTAGGATCAGTTTTGGAATTAGGTGCAAATCGAGCGAGACGAGCTTTCTTCCTTGCATCCTCATCACTTACTACAGGTGGACCAGCAATCCCAAACCTGATGAACAAGAAACAGATTGTGAACAATTTGCAACATAAATCAAACAAAATAACTGGAGATTTGCTATATTCAAATTCTTGAAACTGTTCAAGCACTGAATTAAAAGAGGCATGAGACAAACCTCTCTGCTCTAGCCTTTCTCTTCTGCTCCTCTGATTTTTTAGATGCTTCTGATCCATGAGCCGTGGAAACAGTACCAAATCTGCCAGAAGATCAGCCAACACTTTCAGAAACTCAATTTCCAGAAGAAAAGAAAAATAAGAGAAGTGGGAAAAAGAATAAAGATTAAGTCAACTCCTCATGAAGTTCAAACAAACAAAATATCCTTAGTGCAAAATTTGCAACCATGAAATTTGGCTGCAACTGAACCTTGGCCTTGCACTCCATTCCTCAACAAACACCAAAAAGTTGATTACAAGATTTTGCAACCCAGGCAACTAATTTCATGAAAAATTGATTTGATGGTGAGTCTTGTGTGATTATGTTACCACTCCCGTGTGGTGAGACTTCAGATTCCACAGGACATAACTTAGTAGACAAGCAACTCAATTAAGATGCAACAACATAACACTGAATATAATAAAACCTCAAAGATGCAAGAACACAATCTAATATTAGTTGATAATTAAAGCATTATCATCCTTCACCTCGCATTATGACACATTAATTTGTTTGCAACCCAATTAACCAAATCCCTTGTAATTATTATCAACTAAACTAACATTGCTTATAAGCAAAATTCGTCCATGTTAATCTTTGCGATTGGTTTGGTTTCTGGGAATCTACATGAAAATGAACGGTTAATTTGAAAATTTAATGAACCACTTTGCATAGTCTGCCCTGGGACTCCAATTTTTCTTTCCTACTCTTTTCCACCAAGTTCTCAGCTACCAAACGAAAATTGAAACAAGAAAACAAAGAAAACAGAAAACAGAAAACGTAAAACCCCTAACCCTACAAATCCACCAAAAGCATCAATTTAAAATACCTCTCAGCCCGAGAGTTGCGCTTCTCCTCTTCGGTGAGCTGCACGGATATCCCGAACCGCTCAGCTCGGCGGATCTTCTTCTCAATAGCAGTAGCAGGAGCAGCACCATCAGCTGCGACCGCGCCCACGGTGGCCTTCGGATCCTCGGGGTCCACTTTGGACCCGTTTTCAGCTGAGCCAACTGCGGCCGACGGAGGTGGAGAGGAGGGAGTGTTAACGGGTGGGTCTTCGGGGCGATCCGGGTTGGCGGTGGGTGGGACCGGCGAGTCTAGGGTTTTCTTAGGGTTTTCCAGGGCAGGGATGGCGTCGGTGGGTTTCTGTGTGTCGGTGGCCATTGGAGAAATGGAGGTCGGAGGTGGGAATCGGATGCTGCGTGAGAAATACGGCGAAGAGAGCGAAAGTGAAAGAGAAAGCGAAAGAGAGGGAGTAGGAGATGGTTTCGGTGTGGCTTTGGTTGTGTGATTGCGAAGAGTCAAATAGTGAGTACCAACAAGAAGCGCATGATGTTTGGGATATTTTGCCTGTTTATTATACTTTTTTTCATTTTTTACCGGGGTTTTTATATTTTACAAGTTATTATTATTTTTGGTCGCCCGCGTTTTTGCTCAACAACACTGATAAAACCTTACCAGTTTAAGTTTACTTGTCGAGCTTCCGAATACTGGACCTTCTTTTTTTTTTTCCACTTCCGATTCCGTATGCTCCACTTCAAAAATGTTGCAATTCTAAGCAAAGGACATATGTCGGTTTCCATTAAGGGTAATAGTTGCCCTTATTTATAAATTATAAAGGCATCTACTATTTACGAAGATGTAAATTTTTTATTTTCCATGTAGGATAACCTTAAGTTGTTATGTTGCTTGACATGTGGATGAGCATAGTGTATTGCTTCTATGTGCTACCTTCCATACAATATGAAAGATTGTAGAGTGTAGCGGGTGGACGTTTCCTTCTTATACTTATGACATCTTTTGGCCCATCAAATGCTTCTCTTTTGCGAAAGGAGAGATGTAAAGTACGCGCAGAAAAAAAAAAAAAAAGATTAGAAGAGATTATTGTGCATTGTGCATGAAGGACTCACCTCGGTGTGTGTTGTCCGCTTTTTCTCTTCCCATAAGAGAAAATTCTTTGAACTATCGTATCCTTCCAAGTAGTAATACTATGTTCCACTTAATGGACTTGGGAACACTAAAAGATCATTGAGTATGGTTAGTAAATCATTGAGTTTAAAAAAATAAAAATTTCCTTAAAAATCTAGACTAAAACAATTGTTTAAAAATTTCAAAAAATTTCAAAAGTTATAAGATTATAAGAGGTAGAAAAAAAAAAAAAAGATTATAAGTTTCAAAATTGTGCCTTAATTTGTGTCCCAATAATACGGATTTTCAATTGAAAGCTAATTAATGTTCCTCACTGACAATACAAGGTAAAAATACCAGCATTCTCTCACAGCGGCTCCTTTGTTAGAAAAGAAAATAGCAGTTAGCTGTTAAATTCTGTTTCTTTTTCTGCAAAAACTTAAATTCGCACATTCAGCAAAAAAGTAAAAAATAACGTGAGGCCACGGCTGTAGCTGAGGCGTTGAAGGCGACTGTTGAGTGTGGTGAATGCTCTATGCACCCAGTTATTCAAAAAGGATAAGATACTACTATCCAATACAAAATCATCCTCTCTCTCTCTCCCTCACAGCCATGGGCGTGGCTTCGGTCATCCACACCGGTGTACACACTCCTCTGAAGTTCAATTCACTTCCACCTAGGGTTTCATCACCATCTCCAGCCCCAAAGTGGACTAGGCCTCACTTCATATACCACCATATCCCTCACCTTCGAACAGGTCTTTCCCTATCTCTCTCCATCCAGTTGCTATGTGTAACAATGTAGTGAGTGACAGTCTTACCAGTCATAGTCGAGTTTACATATTTGTATACGTTCAATTTGGATTGCAGGTGATCATCATAGTCGTCACGGCCAATCCGTCCCAATTGCATGTTCTAGAGCAACTGAGCAGGACGATGGCTTATCCACTTCAGGTGAATGTAAACTTAAAAATTGAGATTCATGAACGAAATGGAGTCGAATTTTTAAGGGTTCATTTAACTCGAGCTTAATTTTAGCTCCAATGGACTGGCAATTGTAACAATTTTATTCAAATCATGTTAAATTTATGGATATTTTTCTTTGGGTTATTTGAATATTTGAATCTGCAGAAGACAAAAGAGTCGATTCTCGGCCACATGATGGCATTAGTAATGCAGATACCTCTCACACTTCCTGTCCAGAGAAAATTCAAGGAGGCGAAGCTTATGTTTCCTCCGTGAGAACTGTCGCCTTGTGGGTGAGCACTGAGCACCTCCCAGCCTAATTTGAATTGTGTACTTCAACAATGCTGATAAGTGTAGGGATTCATTCCTTTAGGTGTGCGCTGCGGTAGCATTTGGTGTTGGTTTGGGTTACAAAGAAGGAGTTGAAAAGGCAACAGAGTTTTTTGCCGGGTATGTAGAAATTTGCATTGTGAAAGCTTTCCAACAGTGGATAGAAAGTTGAACTATATTTTCCAAAGCATTAGTCATTTCTTTATTACCTAAATACAAGAAGACATTTCCGGTGTCTAAATGAAAATAATAGGAAACAAGTCTTTTAAATTGGTGATATTTTTTGTCTGACTGCATGGTTTGTACATTACATTTGTTTTGACTCTACATGCTTATATTTTGTGCTGAATCTACTGAATTCTGGGACTTTACAGGTACATATTGGAGCAAAGCTTGTCAGTTGACAATCTGTTTGTCTTTGTTCTTATTTTCAAGTACTTCAAAGTGCCAATTATGTATCAGGTCTTTTATAAACCTTTTCAGCATTCAAATTTATGGTCGATATTGTTCTCAAGTTTTTACATAGAGATTGCTTTTATATGAACAAAGATGTATGATAATTCATGGTTATGAAAAGTTTGCTCTGTCTTAACTATAGAATCGGGTACTTTCATATGGTATTGCTGGTGCAGTTGTCTTTCGTTTGACAATAATACTCCTCGGAACAGCAACACTTCAGGTGACTTTATAGTTCTGTGTGCGTGTGTTTATGAATCTATGCTGCTTTCGTCTTTGTGTGTGTTCTTCTGAAATTTTTGTGCTGTGTTTTTGTTATAGAGGTTTGAGGCAGTTAATCTTTTCCTGGCCGCAATACTTCTTTACTCGTCTTTCAAGGTGAATCTTCTTTTCTGAAATTGGTGTGGTAATTATCATCTCTTATTGACTTCTCAATGGATTGTTGACTGAGATTAGCCTTTGAGTTTATGTACCTAGAGACTATGATGTGTCTGAAAAACTGAATAAGAAGATGCTAGTTGGCTCAGGTTGCTCTATTGGAATGGTACTGTAAAACCACTTTCAATTTCGGCTTGAACTTGAAAGTCATTTTCACCTTCTTACCTATATAAATAAGGACAATGAGATAGGGAACTGATTCATAATTTCTGATACTTTTAAGTGCTTCAATCTGTCACAGTAGGTTTTTTTTTCCCCATATCCCTGTTTTTTTTTTTTTTTTTTTTTTTTTTTTTATAAATAAGGACAATGAGATAGGGAACTGATTCACAATTTCTGATCCTTTGAGTGCTTCAATCTGTCACTAAGACAGTAGGTTTTTTTTTCCCCATATCCCTGATTTTTTTTTTTTTTTGCTTCTATTTCCTCTTTCTTTTTTTCTTTTTTTCTTAACTCAGGTGTATTACGACTCTAAATGTATGTTTTATTGTTCTAGCTATTTTCCAGTGAGGAAAATGAAACTGATCTATCCAACAATTTTGTTGTGAAGACATGCCAGAGATTTATCCCTGTCACATGTAAGGTTTCACCTAAAAATTAGCTTGCAGAATTTTTTTTTTTTGGGTAGATTGTGGTTTGAGCTAGCATTTGTTTGCATAGTTTGATCTCATTTTGCACTAACTTTTATATCTGTTATGTGATTTAATGTATACTTTTCTATTTTTGGGCGTGTGTGAATTCTTGCAGCTAATTACGATGGAAATCGATTTATTACAGTTCAAGATGGTGTGCAGAAGGTAAGTTGTTGATGAGATATTCTTAAGGCACAAAATTTGTTGCACAGCTTACTGAGATATGAAAGCCTTAAACTGCATAGAATAATTTACAACTTTCTCTGGATCAACATGCGACATTTTCTGTTTCAGAAACTTGAAAATCACTTATTGTGTTAAATTAATGGCTAATTGATCTCTAACAGGTGTCAAACATTTTGGGCAGGCCACACCTTTACTTCTCACGGTAGCAGTTATTGAGCTCAGTGATATAGCCTTCGCTGTAGGTTTTCCCCACCAACCAATAATGTCAGATATACATAGATATATAATGTACATCTATGCAATTATATATCTTAGCTTTGCCACAGTGGAAATGATGATATGATGCTTCATTTTTCTTTAGGTTGATTCAATACCAGCAGTTTTTGGTGTTACTCGGGATCCTTTCATAGTTTTCACTTCTAACTTTTTTGCCATCGTAGGTAATTCTTGTTTAATGCAGGCAGGCTTAATTGACCATTTTTCTGTAAAAATAGGTCTAACTTCATGTCATACAATTGCAATCTTATTTCTGAAAGTGTGTGCATTTCTGCAAAAGATGATATTGATCCTTTTTCCATTGAATATAGGTTTGAGGTCGCTTTACACACTCATATCTGAGGGTATGTCAGACTTGGAGTATTTACAGGTACAAAGTTGTCTTTCTCTAATTGAATCTGTAGTAGCAGTCTGCACAATTTGTGCCAAATAATGATCATTTACCCATAGAAGACCATCATGACAGACTGTGTTTTCATCATTTGACTGGATCAAACTTGTAGTTAAATGTTGAATTGCATCCTAAGTTAAGGTTCTTCGTTTCCTATAAAAAAAAATGGAAATATATAACTAAAATAACCTAAGGTTCTTTGTTGTTCCGATTCTCTCATTTCAGCCATCAATCGCTGTTGTTCTGGGCTTCATCGGTTGTAAGATGATCCTGGATTTTTTTGGTGGGTATTTCAAGTACTGTTGTTTTTACACAAAATCTTCAATGCATCATAAATTCATGTTTTCTCAACTCTTCCACAGGGTTCCACATATCAACGGAGGTGTCTCTTGGTTTTGTCGCTACAAGTATTGGTACTGGGGTGCTGTTTAGTCTATTGAAGAAGTCGGACTAGCTTAAGAAGCAATATAAGCTCACCAGCAAAAAAGGAAAGAAAGAAGGAATATGAGCTCAGGGCAGGTGAAAAATCTGTATATTATCTTTACTTTTATTATCTCGTAGGCAATTAATTGTTGCCTTTTCCTATCGAACGTAGTTACGTAGCAATAGCAATTACTTTTGACAGTTTTGCAATGGCTATTACTGAAATTACTGATAAACCATCGCTAGGTAAGGAACAACGTATTTTAAGCTGAAAGTCAATGACGGATCTAACCAGAAAGTGGGAAAACCATATCAACATTTTGATATTAATAGGGATAATATTTTGAAATTATCCTCTTTGCTAGGTTAATATATTTTACAATAGGGTGAATAATGTGGCAACAACCTTTCTTCTATTGGTCAAACAAAATATTTTATCTTCTTCCCTTTTGGTTTGAGAATGCTTGTCATTCATGAACTCATGCATGACATATGATGTTGTTGTTATTGTAATGGTGATGAATCCAGTGATGGATCTTGTTAGGTTGAAGAAGGAAGGGTTTTATGTCTTGCAAAGCGTTTGACCATGGGTTATGTGAAGACTGTCAATTTCGCTTATTTCAACAATGATAAACCAGCAAGGCCATCAATGATTATCTTATGAGATTTGGGTGAGAATCAACTCAGCCATTTCTGTAAGAGATACCTTACAGCCATTTGGTCGTGATATGAGAAACAGAAGGATGAGACTAAAATCTGTAAAATTCATATATAATATGCTATACTTTAGTTCTTTTTAACCAAATTATTTATTTATTTGTTTGTTTTTTTTGGTAAGCTGGTTTGCTCTAATTGAAGATATCCAATATGGATACACAGAAATATCCTATGCTTTTGGTAGACTCATGGGTTCAAAATTCACTCTTCATTGTTCATTGGTTTAACATTTTAACATGCCCTGATCTTGCTTCCAAAAACGAAATAGACCAATTTAACACTAACAGTAACAGCATCTTCCTAAGCTGTCTGCATTTTTTCTGTTCCAATCTATAATTGTATTTCCTTCAGTTAAGACTAAATTCTTTGTATGTAAAAGGTCTCGATATTTTGGGGGATAAAGGCTAATTGCTATGGAAAATCTATCATATGCTAGCAGAATCAACAAGAAAAACTTCTAATTCTTCAAGAAATTAAACATAAAAAAAATTATTTTCTTTATATAATAAGTAAAACATGTTTGTTGTATCCAAAATAAGAACATTTTTCAAAGTAGAGAAGTGGATTCTTGTGTACATAATCTTAGGAAAAACAAACATGGAAAACATGTTTGTGTACATAATCTTAGAAAAAAAAAACCTTCATATTCTCAAACCTCTTTTTTTTAATAGATTAAATTTTTTTTTTAGAAGTGCTTATATAATATAACCACTATTTTTTTATATAATCTAGGATTGAGACTATTTAATAATGGGAGGAATGAGATCCTTAACCAGTAATTTATTAAGTTTATTTAGCCAAGATCGGCAATGCACCCAAATATCCACTTCTACACCCAAAAGTCTAGACTCTTCGGGTTAGGTGGTCCTTGCGACCGACAAGCGGATGATTACGTGTTTTTTTTTTGGACTAGTCTAGTGGATGAATATAGTCGCATTCTTGGCTCTCTTCGAACCTACGATGCATATGGTATCCAAATCGGACGCCTCAAAAAGAAGAACCACAAAACCTTAGCATGGACGCAATACCGGTGCGACGTATGTGGTAACGCACACATTTCGTCACTGCTCGCGCTTCAAAAAATCGTAGTTCTCAAAACAGTCCCTATAAAAGGATCACCAACTGTGTACCTGGACTACATTGTGACCACATTTCTCACTGCCAAGAAATCTCACCGAACTCTCTGCAAACTACCACTAATGGCTTATACGTATGATTCGATTTTTATTTTGATTTCAGCATCTGGCTTCATTTGAATTTGTGCTTTTTTTGTTGCTAAAGCTAGTGCTGGTTTTACAGGCAGGAGGTTCTTCCACCACCGTTGGATTCCACTTCCAGCCCACCTGCTCTCTTTGATGGCACTACAAGGTTTCTCTTTTATCTGCTTTTTCTTTGCTGGGTTGTGGTTTTTGTTTCACTGTGTTTGCTATGTGTATGTTTTGAAGTTTACATGCCCTGATGCCCTTGTGTTAATTGGTTACTTTGTATATTTTGAAGGCTGTACACATCTTATTCTTGTCCATTTGCACAGAGGGTGTGGATTACTAGGAATTATAAGGTTGTTTAACTTCTCTCTTTTACTCCTCTTTGTTTGGAATTTTTGACAATGAGGCATCAATTTGTCTGTTTGCTATCTTTCCGTAAATTGTTTTCATTTACTTTTTTTGGGGAATTAGCAAGTACACATATCCAATATTTTGTCTTACTATTTGTGTTGTTTAATTTTTGAGTTGCAGGGTTTGCAAGATAAGATTAAATTGGTCCCTTTAAATCTTCAAAACAGACCTGCTTGGTACAAAGAAAAGGTCTACCCTGAGAATAAGGTGATATGTTTGAACAAAGTTATGTTCTTGCATCTGTTGCAAATGGTGAAGCTGTTTACATTTCTTGATTGATTATTCATAGGTGCCAGCGCTGGAGCACAATAATAAAGTCATTGGAGAGAGTCTTGATCTGATCAAGTATCTGGATAGCAACTTTGAAGGGCCTTCACTTTTCCCCAATGTAAGATATCCAGATTTGAAGTGTGCCTCTGCTAACCTGTCTTTGTCTGTCTTTGAGATTTGACCAGAGTGATGCTGTGAAATCATTTTAGGACCCTGAGAAAGCAAAGTTTGGTGAAGAATTAATATCCTATGTTGGTACCTTGACTGGGGCTGTGTTCACTTCATTAAAAGGAGACGCAGTAAAAGAAGCTGGTAAGGCTTTGAAGGTTTTCCCATTATGGATTGCTTTTGTTGTTAAATTTACACTGACCAAAATTGGCTGTCTGCATCAGGTGTTCAGTTTGATTACTTGGAAAATGCTCTTAAAAAATTTAATGATGGGCCATTTTTTCTGGGTCAGTTCAGTTTGGTAAGTTGAATAGACCATTATTTACATGCCCATTGCTGATTTAATACGAATAACATTAACTCAAGGAATTTCTTTTGTTTCTTCTTCTTTTCCTTTAGCAATATGATAATAACCAATAAAGTGGTTAAGCTGTGGTTTGAGTATGAATTTTTGTGTATTGATCTCTGATTTATGATTGAAATATATGATCTTCAGGTGGACATAGCTTATATTCCGTTTGTTGAGAGATTCCAAATCTTCTTATCCGAGGTGTTTAAGTATGACATCACAGCAGGCAGGCCAAAATTAGCAACATGGTTGGAGGTACGCTAAAACACCATATCTATAGAGAGTTATGAATTCCGGTGGCTAAGTAGTGCCTATTGAAATTTTTTTCAACTAATTGAATAGTCGCTTTGGCATACACTAAGGTAGACAATAATAGTTCTTGAGGGTAGAGTATAGCAGGGATGCAGTGACATGTCATGTGACTAAGCTAGCTTACCAACGATAATTATAGTTGTTTCCCAGCAAGCATTCTATGAAAATATCATTCAGTTATCCATTATATATCTTAAACATGGATTTGATTAGAGAGAGACGTTTCTATGTATCATAGTTTTTGGTTACAGATGGTGATTATTCTGGTTTATTATATCCTTGTGCAGGAAATCAACAAGATTGATGCTTATAAGGTGACCAAAACTGATCCTAAGGAGCTTGTTGAATTCTACAAGAAGCGCTTCTTGGTACAATCTTTTTGGCATACCCAAATAAGAAAGTCATGGTCTTTCTTTCTTTCTAAATTGGTCATGCTGTTTAGTAACCTCTAAAATTTGTTTCCATTGCAGGAGCAACAGTGAATGTGGGAGTGAGTAGTGCTTTGGATTTGGTATAAATAAGTGGCTCACTTTAGAGAGTGTTTGCCGTAATATGTTTATGTATGCATATGTAAGGTAGTTGATGTACAAGGATATTGGTCACATACATTACATTAATAAAATTCAGGTCATTCTTTCGTGAAAAATAAAGAGTGAGTGCTCCGGTTTCTGGTAATTCTTGACTTGGGAAATGGGAAGACATTCTTCTACATTCAAATTGCATTATTAAGGTCGAATTTAGGACGTTGGATTTACAGTGCACTTCATGCGCCCCTTTATTGCTACCCACCTACGGTTAGAAGAGATGCGACAATGACAGTTGAACATTCTTTTTGTGGCCAAGAATGACAGTTGAACTTAACAACTGAGTTTATATATGTGAGCTTGTTCCTTGGCCTGGTTTGGCATTTAAGATTGGATTGAAAAGAATAATAGTAAAATTTATGTGTATTTAAGATAGAAAATGTATTGGCAAAAAAAAAGGGTAAAAAATGTAGAATATTTTTTAACTTGAAGGAAAACGAAGAAAATAAAATGACTTAATCATAAGAGAAATATTATATTTGTTAATCTTCACTATTTTGAGGGAATTTTATGAGATAAGTTTTTTTTTTATAATTTATCTATTTTATTTTTATATTATTCCTTCAAATTAGAAATTTTTTTTTTAAATACACATAAATTTAACATTTATTTTTTCTATTCAATTTTAACAATTAAATAAGGCTTACAGTTGAAAATAAATAAAAGAAAGTAAAGCGTATTGGATCAAATTGAAATTAATAAATATAACAAAAATTGACGTGAGCTCATACTAAACATTGTCTCTTATCAAAGTAATAAAGGTATACTAGAATCTTCTTATATTATGGTTGTTAAAATGTGAGATATAGATTCTAAAGTTAAAATTTTAAACCAAGCAATTTACATTTATTGTTAAGGCCCAATAAGTCCAGTATAAATTATAATGTAGAGGCTAGAGCCGATGATAATTTTTGAAATCTTTCTTCTTTTTTATCAAAATATTATTTTTAGAGGCAATAACCAAACTTTGTAGTAAACTTATATTGAGAATACTTGTACAAATGTAAGGTGGCGTTATGTATGTCGGAAATAATTAAATAGTTATTTTATGGTAAATAAATAATTTTTTTTATTTTTTTACAAGTGAGTAAAATTCGTGTAAGTTACTTTTCTCACCTAAATTTTTCTCTTAAAAGTTAAAACTGACTTTGCAATTACTACACGTCATAATTTTCTGTACGTTTAACCCCACAAGGGGTCCACGTCAATAAACCTACTATAACGTGTCCCCTCAAAAGCGTCCCCACGATTCCATACGATGTGGTGCACCCCATTAACGTGGGCTGCAGCTGCAGCAAATTTCCTTCCCTCCAATGCCCGCTAAAAGCTCACGTGGCCATCAAAACTGGCAGTTTCAACGTCCAGAAGTAGTACAAAGTTTGAAACTTACAAATGGCGGAACTCTGAGAGCTCACACAGTGACACAGAGACAGAGAAAAATGAGGTAAAACGTTTCGGGTCCGAATCAAACGCCCCAAACACCAATATCTCTCTCTCTCTGAGCTATGATGTCGGAGAAGAGCTTCAATGGCCTCCACGATCTCAAGCTCAGGAGGTAAAGCGTACACTCTCACACAGTCACACAGTTTTCGAATGTCGTCGTTTTCTCTACGTGTCCTCAAACCCCAAGTTTTCGTATTTTCTCTAACGAATTATATGTATTGGACTCACTCTAATCCTTTATCTCGCTGATACTTCGGAACAGAGAGTGACACAGTTATGTCACACTCGAATTCTTCTCTTCCATTCCACTCGTAGATCATCTATTATCTATTTGCTTTTGTTTCTTGAATTTAAGCTATAGTATTAAATTCGTTTTATTTTTTTTCAACAATTTTATATTCTGCTTCAGGATTGGTTGGTCTTGAATTTGATGAGGTTCAGGATTGGCTAGTCTTGAATTTGATGGAAGTTATTGAGGGAAATTAGGTTTAGGATTCGTGGTCGAATGTGTAATGCGCATGGTTGATCTTCGCCTTTGCTTCGAGTGTGTAATGTGGCGGGAGGTTTAGAATTATTAGTTTTGGTTGTAAAGAAAATGAGAGCTATGGGAATTAGAATTGCAACTCTTTGTGAAGCATGTTGTTGTCCTTGTTGAGTAAGCGCTCGTTGGAGGCTGATTCCAGGTCTGTAAAAGTCCCGAAGAGTATTTCATATTTGGTTCTTGTCCAATTTAAGCTTCTTCCTTCTCAATGCTGGTAGAGTGCAGCCTTCATATTTGGTCCTTCTTTTCCCCCATTACGGTTTCATGTTTTATGTATGTTGAATGCATGGCATATTCGTTCATGATGCTGTGCTAGATTAATCGTTTCTGTGGTGGAATATTTACTTCTAATTTTTCTTTCATCATTATGATTGTTATATTTTGCATTTAAAAAAATCCTTAGATTATTTGGTTTCAACAGGGACGCCTACGGATTTGCTTTGAGACCTCAACATCTACAAAGATATAGGGAGTACGCTAGTATCTACAAGGTACTTTTTCTTATTTTATCTGGGTTTACTCTTTTCAGTCCTGAGTAGAATAGGCACATGTTATACGCATTTTTGTGAGATTAGAATGACTTTGTAAGTATTTTAAATTTGTTCAACCTCTGTCTTGTATGATCAACTAGGTCTGAATTCAATACGTAGAGATCTGGTAAAGCCATTATTTTGATTGAAACTGGTATTATGTGTTTTATTGTTATAGGAGGTGTTATCTGCTGAAACTATTGCAAGAGAGGAAAATTTGATTATAAATCGATGTTAAGCTTCATGGCAAAATAAAGTGAAATGATAATTTATCCTTGGGTTCCAGTTTTGTAAAAGTTATAAATAAATGGAGGCTTTACAAATGTCTTTTTCTTGGACTTTTTTGTTTCTTTTCAAAAAATTATTTCCATCAAAATTAACAGAGCCAAAGGACTAAAGTAAGATAATTTGACTGTTCAGTTTAGTGATATATTTATGGTATCAGGAGGAGGAAGAGGAAAGATCACTTAAATGGAAGAACTTTCTTGAACACATAGAGAAATCTTCTGAATCATGCTCTCCTGAGAAGGAATATAAAGAGGAATTGCAGACCGAAGCTACTGAGGAGAAAGCAGAGACAGTTTCGGAGAGTGGTGAGGAAGGGAATAATACAAGTTGTAGGAAATCTGTTGATGATGGTTCATCAGAAAGATATCCCAAAAAAGATGTTCAACTGTCAAAAGAAACAGAAAAATGTAAGGTCCAAACATGGATTCTCATTAGATCATCTCTTAGTTCCATTGAGAATATGATTAGCTTTCGTGTTAGGAAGGGAAAAAGTATGAAACAGGGGCATATAAATGCGGATAAAGACCATTTTTCATCAGTAGAAGAAGCAACCTCTTCACGAGGGGCTTCTGAGGATGATGTTGGGGAAGACAACTGTCTTAATGACGCTTTGAACGACAGTATGAATACCTCCACTGCAGAAAATTCTGTAACTGATGGGCTATCTGATGTTGTGAATGTTGCTGGGGCAGAAAAGGCTGTGGGTGATGGTGTCTCTAACAGTGTGGATATTGGGACAGAAGAATCTTTGGCTAATGGGGTCTATCAGGAGCCTTTATTTCCTTGGAAACAAGAACTGGAGTCCCTTGTTCATGGGGGAGTGCCAAAGGACCTCAGGGGAGAGGTAAAACTGATATTTCCAACTTGATTGATTCGTCCAAAATAACTTGTTTAGTGGAAGTGCATGTTTTTCTAAATCTTGGCATTGCAGTTATGGCAAGCTTTTGTAGGTGTAAAGGCTCGTCGGGTGGAGAGATATTACCATGACTTGCTAGCTCAAGAAACAAATGCTGGTGAAAGCATGGATAATGACAATTCATCTGGTGTTCCGAGAAAATGGAGAAGGCAGATTGAGAAGGTCATTAGATGCATGTGCCTTGGACTTTATCGTTTCAATTCGTAGGTGCTACTTCTTTTGCTTTGTATTGCAATCTGGGTTTCTCCCTAGACTAACTTTCTTTGCATTCTATTTCAGGACATACCACGTACATTTCCAGGTCATCCTGCACTAGATGAGGATGGCCGGAATTCCCTGAGACGTTTGCTTTTAGCTTATGCTCGTCATAACCCCTCTGTTGGGTACTGCCAGGTAACTGGGGCAATTCATCTGACATTTTGTTTTGTATTTGCTTCAATGGAGTCTTACTTTTGATTTTGCATGCAAAGTCCCTTTTTTAATTTTGGGCTAATGATGCCCCAGGAAAAATGATCCCTTAAATCCCAATTTCTATTGCACTAACCAAGCTTTGAAGAACATTTGCAAAAGATCATTCCTGGCTTGTGTTTGACCTTAGATTCTTTGTTGTTTTCTTGATACTTTTATGTAGACTCTCTCTCTCTCTATTTTCTTCTTTACTCATTCAACTGAACTTTTAAAAAGCCTACATAGGAATACATCAGATATATTTTTCTAATTAGAAAAATTTGATGTTGGGCTTTCGTTAACTACAACTCTAGCAACTAATACATTACATGCACCAACCTACAATGAGTTTTCTTTTTTAATAAAAACCTAATATGATAAATATTTTATTTATTACTATTTTTGTCAATATTATTATTACTTTGGTATGAAAATATATGCAGGCAATGAATTTCTTTGCAGGGTTATTGCTGCTTCTGATGCCTGAGGAAAATGCCTTTTGGTAGGTTTTAACTTTTAAAAGTTCGTATCCCCCTATCTCTTCTGATGGTATTTTATCTCTAAAAGAAAATGGATGCGCTCTAATAACTTCTGTAGAGAAATGGTTTTCTGTGGAGCTGAATATGTTTTTACTTTTATAGATTTCACAAATTTATTTTGTATAGTAATTGCAATGAAAGAGTGTTCTAGATTTGCTAAAGATAGTTGTCTCTTTGCACATTAAAGCATCCAAAAGTTACCAATCTGTACACTCATGTTCTATAGTAACCTGGCTTATTTTATAAATGTCTCCTTTTTATGAAATTTCTTTAGGACCTTGGTGGGCATGATTGATGACTATTTTGATGGCTACTATACTGAGGAAATGATAGAATCTCAGGTCTGACTTCAAGGTTTAGATCTCTTGAGCATAAACATTTTTCATTGCATTCTGATTCACCATTTTATATCTATTACACTTCCAAGATTTCTAGGATTCTGTTCTGTTTAATCTTAATCTTCATGCAAAATAATTATTCTTTTTTATCAGGTGGACCTACTTGTATTTGAGGAGTTGGTGCGAGAAAAATTTCCAAAATTGGGTTTGTATACTTCTAATACCTGCTATGTTAATCATATTATTTTTTGGTTCTTTACATTACATGAAGCGGTGCAGCAATTTTTTTTTTTTTCTTTCACAATTTTTTTTTTTTCATTCATTCTATGCTTATTATGGCAGTGAATCATCTGGATTACTTGGGAGTCCAGGTGGGATGGATCATTGGTCCTTGGTTCCTTTCCATTTTTGTAAATATGATTCCTTGGGAAAGTGGTGAGATTTATGTGCCTTGTGCTTTCTGTGATTTAAATAAGCGTTCTCTTTAGTTGAGTTTCAAGATTGACTTTGATTTTTGTTATAAAATATCTACCTTCTTATTACTTCCTTGATATTCAGTTATTAGAGTTTGGGATGTGCTCCTGTTTGAAGGAAATCGTGTTATGCTATTTCGAACAGCACTAGCATTGATGGAGCTATATGGTACTCTGTTGTAGTGTTACTAATTCACAAGTTCATAACAGATATGATTTTGTCCTTTTTTCAATTGCATCCAAAGAAATGTAATTTTATTATTAAAATGTTCCTGCAGGTCCTGCATTAATTACCACAAAAGATGCAGGGGATGCTATTACTTTGTTTCAGTCCCTGGTTGGCTCAACATTTGACGGCAGCCAGCTTGTTTTGACTGCTTGTATGGGTTTTTTGGCTATAAATGAAACTAGATTGCAAGTGTTGAGGGATAAGCATCGGCCAGCTGTATTAGCAGTAGTTGAGGAAAGATCTCAAAGAGGTCAGGTTTGGAAAGATTCCAAAGGGATTGCATCTAAGCTCTATAGTTTTAAGCATGATCCTGCTATAATAGAAGAACAAAGTACTATTAAAGAAGGCGGTACAGAAGGAGATATATCTCATTCGAAATCTCACTCCTGTAATCTGGATGAATTAGTTAATCGCATATGTGCTGATCCGGAAGTAGATTCTTTAAAGGATCTTGAGGAAAAGGTTGCTTCCTAACCACAATGATGTGCCGTTATAATTTTTTGTGATAATGTGATCTGTGAAGTAAAATTTGTTGTTAAATTTGGAAATCTCATTTAATACTGTGGAATTTAAAAGGGGTGGGGGGAATATGGTTGTGCAATTTCTCTGTGGCTTTAGCCTGGTCAAAATTTTTCTCATTTGGAGGTGTGTTTACTGGATGAATTTTCTGGTTATACATGATCATAATATAATTTCACTTGTAATTAGTTGGAAGATATAAGCAACCCCTGTGCAACCTCTTTTTAAATTTCAATCATTAACAGCTTTTGTGCAGGTGGTTTGGTTGAAGGTTGAGTTATGCAAGGTGCTGGAGGAGAAAAGATCTTCCGTACTCAGGTTACTAGCTACTTAACTTTAGAGGTTTAAAGTTCTGCACTTCTGGACCTGTTTTATTGGTCCCTTGATAAAAGTGATATTCTTTTTAGATAAACTAACTCATTTGAGAATTTTAGTTTTGGGCCTGAATCCCTTGCAGTTGGAATCCTGCCATGCATTGTTTGTCGAGAGAAATCCCACATTGAAAATGTGAGGGCCTTGCTTATAAGGGTTTGGGCTACTCCTCCCATAGCCAATTGATTTTGGGATGGATGCCTAGATTTCCTCATCCACACTGCACTTTTTGATGTTAATGTACATCCATGAGACTACCTAAACATTTCCTTTTCTGGAAACACGCATCTTGTTTAGCATTTTTAAAGCTATTGTCTTCTGTCACATATTGCATTTCTTTCCTTTTACCTTCATCAATGTGAAACTTCAAGGATTACTCTCCATGACCAAACTCCTAATTAGACCTGTTTGATAGCCTCAGTTAGGGCTTTGATTCAAAAATCAAAAGGTCCAGACAAACATCCATAGATGACCATCAACTTTTGTGCATGTAATTACTCTTATAAAGAAATTCTCAATTGCCCTTTTGCCTGGATTATTGCTGAATCTTTATGCCTTGTGAAAATAATCATTAAAACTCTGCTTGTGGTTCATATTCTTATCCAGAGCTGAGGAGTTGGAGACAGCATGTATGGAGATGGTCAAGCTTGATAATCAACGACAATTAAGTGCAAGGGTAATTGTACTGTTGATTAGCTGACTATTCTTGCTGTGTTATGTTTGCCTGTTATGCCGTGTTGAATAATAAATATGTTATGTTTACCTATTATGTCATTTTGAAGAAATTTTTACTATTTTGTTTGAAAGATGGTGCTGTTTCACACTTTTCCTCAGTGCAAGTTCAAAGATTATTGTTGAAATAGGCATTTGGGATCAGTCAACAAAATATATCATTATATCCCTCAAGCTGTTCAATCATCTACTCTAATTTATTGTCTGACATCAATGCTATTTATCCTAACCGTAGTAAGTGATTGCATCCAACGGCTTAAAAATTGTCACAATTTGTAACAAAAAAAAAGAGGGACATAGATCCTAATCCTAATGAAAATGCTTTACAAGTTTGTCTTAGTCTCTTCTCCAATTTATCTAGTTGAACCAATTCACTTAATCTAGTTGGGTAGTCATCATCTGGTCATCCAACAACGTAAAAATTGTTTTATCTTCTCTTTGAGATAGTATTTCGCATTGCCAAGTACAATATTTTGCCATCCCTTCTTAAATTCATATCCTTGCAGGTTTACACATTTACTCATGGTCCTGCAGGTGGAGCAGTTGGAGAGAGAGGTGGCTGAGCTACGGCAAGCCCTTTCTGATAAGACAGAGCAAGAGGCTGCAATGCTTAAGGTTTAAATTTTATAGTTGTTTTCTCCTTTGTTTGGGGACAGAGGGGAGGGAAGATGATCTCTATTTTTTGTTATGTTTAGGTCTTGATGTTGGTAGAGCAAGAGCAAAAGGAAACTGAAGATGCCCGAATAAGTGCTGAGCAAGAAGCAGCAGCTCAGAAACAAGCAGTTCATGTGCTTCAGGTCCCTTTTTCTCTATGATGTCCTGGTATATTAATGTTCTAATGCGATGTATCTTATCTATTTTTTGAATACCTCTCCTAACATGTTGGAAATAAACAAGGCCTGTTGAAAATTCAGTTTTTATTGGGATACATATGCTTGACCAAGGAGTCATGTAATATGATTAAATTGCGCTCTGTCATTTTCTCCTGGATATAGTATTCGATATCAATATTTTGTATTCTTAACAACATTTGGTCTTTCTTCAATTCAACACTTAGTTGCCTAACTTGCCTTTTGGTGCTAGATGACAGAACCATCTCAGCACTCTCTTCACTTCCACTTATAGTGGGACTGTGGGAGTTTCTCCTATATTCTTTTTGATAGCTCAAATTCTTTTCTTTTCTTTTTTCTTTTTTTTCCTGATTTTGACCTCTTGATCTTGGTTATTTTATAATTCACACAGTATTTCCTTGTCGTTTTCCGACTTTCCTTGCAGTTATTAATCAAAGGATATTGTTCCCCATTTCTAATAATTTTTGGAACATGCACCATTGCCTTATATTATTAGTTTTCTAAGAAACCCACATCTTTAACGTAAAATTGCATGACTGAAAATATGCTTAACTGAGGCAGCTGAATCTATCTTCTTGGCAGGTTGTATCATTTCCTTGTCTTGGTATTGGGGCCTCATCAAACTCCAGATCTCATAATCTAGATGTTACTTTTTCCATCTTTGTACAACATGAATAAATCTATTGCTCAACAGAATAGCATATATGCAGGAAAAATATGACAAAGCTATGTCTTCACTTACTGAGATGGAAAAGAGGGTAAAAGTGGCAGAATCAATGTTGGAGGCTACATTGCAATATGAATCTGGCCAAGCTAAAGCGCTATCTTCTCCACGGTACATGAAAATTTGCATCTCTGCTTCTGGGCTGAGCTCTATGATGGTTTTCTGTAGAACATTGCATGTCTGTCCCAAATATTGTAGCTATTTGTGCATAATCCCATTTAGGTTTAACGATGAGATTCTCAATCACAATCATCTCTCCCTTTTACAACTGCTCTTTCATTGGTTGTGTTAGTGACCATGTGCTTCTCTGGTAGTACCTTATCAAAATGGTCTGCTTTGTAGGGCTGTGCAGGGCCCAACACAGGCAAACTCCACAAGAAAGGGTCTTCTACCGTTTGGACTTGGTTGGCGTGACAGAAATAAGGTATATATAACTGTACATTTTTTGCGTGATTGCCAAGTGACTGTCATGTGTAGACCAATAGTCCAGTTGAGTCAAGGGTTATAGGGCTTCCTGATCTACTCCTAAGCAGTAACCAGTGCATTCAGATACAGTTTGAAGTGCATTTCCTGCATTTCTCTAACCCATGCATGCTTCTAAGTTCTAAACTTATTCTGATTTTTGTTTGTAAACCTTTCTCGTTTAACAGGGATCCAATGAACACAGAGAGGCGACGATTCCAAAGGAGAAAACTGGTGAGGAAGAGCAGGACATGTAGTGTGAATATTTGATTGACACTGATGCCACCCCAAGTTTTACTAAATGTCTTCGCTCTGCCCACTTTCCTTTCCTCTTTGTATTTATATACTGGTGGTTGACGGAGCCATCGATTAGTAAACTTGTTAGTTAAAGTCAAATTGTAAAGCATATTAGTTTTTATTGTTTATTAGTCATTTATTTACAATAACAAGCCACTAGAACATTCTTTTTATCAATATTTGCATTAGGCATTTATGGTTTTTTTTGTTTTTCCTTCAGTTATTCCCTGCGCATGTACACCTCTTTAACAAACCATTTTGTTGCATTAGAATTCGTTAGATAAAAAAGGAAAATTAGAGTTTAGTCTTTGTTAAGTTTATTCTTTGGATTGAAACTTTATGGGTTCTTTGTTTAAAATGAAGCATTTTTACTACTACCACGTCAAAGAAATATGTCATCAATTTTTTTTTTTTTTTTCATTTTGTTGCATTAGAATTCGTTAGATAAAAAAGAAAAATTAGAGTTTAGTCTTTGTTAAGTTTATTCTTTGGATTGAAACTTTATGGGTTATTTGTTTAAAATGAAGCATTTTTACTACTACCACGTCAAAGAAATATGTCATCAATTTTTTATTTATTTTTTGAGGGTATAAGGTACGGTTTCTTCCAATACTCACCTGGGTGTACAAGAGGGTTTATGAAAATTATATGTTTAAGTTTAAAGTTTTAACTATTGACAAATCAATATCAAGAGCTCAAAGAAGAAGTAAAAATATACAGTCGAACCCTCAACAATAGCCGCCAAGAATGTATGAAATACTTAGAAATCAATATAACGTGACGTGGTAGGTTGACATTTGATGCATGTACAAATTGATCATTAATACCAAATTTGATGATCGTACTTTCGTACTAAAGGTGGTGAGTCTGGTGACCATCATGGGAGTAGGAATAAATCAAGCTCTACTTAAATAAATAGAAGCAAACTGAAACTTAAATTAACCAGCTGCAGAAAACGAGTGAGTTATGCTGGTAAAGGCATAAGAAGATAAAACAATTAAGTCAAGCACACTCCAAATGGCATGTCACATATTGAGAAATTACAACAGCGCAAATTCCAATTTAATATTTACATGATTTCAACTTTTCATTTTACACAACTTTCATAAGTTCAATACAAAGCAGAACTATACATCAGTATTAAGGAAACCAAGGAGACACAGGGTCATTTAAACAATGCCAAGTAAAAATTGAAGACAAAAACCACTGCAAGAAGGTCTACAAGTATTTCATGCAGCCTTATGGAACTATATATTTTCAGAAAAAAGGAGGTAAAAAAATTTCTGATGAGAAACAACCGGTTTTGTGTGTGATGGTACAAAAATTTAAGAACTGACAGCAAATAAACTGCAGCTCTGAGGCATTGTTATCATCAGCTGTAAAAACCATTCCTTACCAAGCATCTATCAGGCAGTATCACAGCACTACTATGGTCAGCCCGTCTCAAAACAGCCACCAGCATCCAGAGGGAACCCAACAACTTACAACCAAAGAACAAATTTAATCTTGTAGTCTCATCTCATGTCCACTACCGCCATTGAGCTTTCCTTTCACTCTCCCTCTTGTTTCTGGGGGGAGTACACGGGGCAAGACGGGAGCTTTGAGCTGGCTGTGTTTCAGGGTCGTAGTTTTGTGCAGCAAGGTAAGTCAAAGCTGTGACAACATCAGCTATAACCGGCCGCATATTAGGCTGCTCCTGAACACACATTGCTGCAACAGCAAGAGCTTGGTACAAGCCCCGTGGGGGATATTGACCCTGGAGCATTGGGTCTGCCATTTGTGAAAATTTCTTTCGGTCCTTAAACAGGGGTCTTGCCTGAAAACAAGATGTGTGTGTTCTTTATCAAAACAAGAGTTAAAAAAAGTAAAATGTCTATAACACAGATGTATGCTTGCAAACTTCAACAAGACCTAAAAAGCCTCTTTATTTATTTAATTATCTGGAAGGCCACATTACTTGAAGAATTTGAAAGAACAGACTGAACAGGATTTCTTACCCATGCAACCAGATTCTGCTCTCCTGTAGCTCTTGAATTGTCAATTGCTTTCCTGCCTGTTATAATTTCCAAAAGAACTACCCCAAAGCTATAAACATCTGATTTAAGAGTCAACTGACCTGTCATTGCATACTCTGGAGCACAATATCCATAGGTTCCCATAACTCTTGTGGATACATGGGTGTTATCACCAACAGGCCCAAGTTTGGCTAATCCAAAATCAGACAGCTTTGGATGATACCCTTCACCAAGCAATATATTGGAGCATTTCAAATCTCTGTATATAACAGGCGGACTTGCTTTGTCATGTAAATACTCCAATCCCTTTGCTGCCTCAGCGGCTATTTTCATTCTTGTATTCCAATCAAGTCGTTTCTTGCCAGGTGAAATATCTGCAAAACAAGCTTATGAAACCAATGTGCACTGAAGAACTTATTACATAAATAATAAAGATTAAGAAGCATGTGGAACTAATGTAATATATACCGTGTAGATGGTCCTCCAAAGATCCTAGGGGCATATATTCATAAACAAGCAGCCTCTGATCTCCATCAGCACAGTAACCAATAAGATTAACAAGGTTGGGGTGGTGAAGCAGGCTTAACATCAACACCTCAACAAGGAATTCCCTGTTCCCTTGCAACCCATTACGATCAAGTTGCTTGATAGCTACAACCTACACCACACACAAGAAGGTTCAAATTTCATGACCAACTACATCAAACACGTATAAGAAACGCAACCTCCTGGTAAGCTAGAATCTTCATCTCATAGCTTGCAGTCTGTGTTCTCAGAAAAGAAATTTCTGAACACATATATATTTGTAATGCAAAATTGAAACTTTTTCTAGCTGCTTGGATTTGTTTCTCCTGTGCAATCAAAATAATAAGATAGCCATGACTAACCTGATTAATACTTTCCAAGTGTCCTTTATATACTCGACCAAAGCCTCCCTCACCCAAAAGACATTCCGCTCTAAAATTTCTAGTTGCAGCTGCCAACTCACGGAACACAAAAGTTTGTGCCGCAATGTGATCAGACCCTTCATCTTTGGAAGCCTCCTTGACACTCAAGGAGAAATTCATCTTTAAAATTTCTAAATCAAACATGGAAAAAAGAAGAAGTAAGAGTCTTTGAAAGAGGAAAAGTGGGAACTTAAATAAAGTAACAAAGAATGTAAAAGGCACTTTAAATTGTATGAAAGATAGAGCAGGATTTTTCTGACGATGCCAAGCAAACCAAAAAATACCATATGCATTAACAGTAGTAGTATGCTGCGTTGCGATTACAATGCTAAGTGAATACTTTGAATACTACTAGTTCACGCCTGTAAAGTGATTTGACATCAGAGAAACATTTTATACGTCATAATTCAATTCTGTGTCCAATAAGTTTGAGCAGAAACAATCTGAAGATTCTAAACTGTTAGGGGATTTTGTCATTTTTTAGTCATCATATTTAAACTCCAAAAACAATTCTAGTGTAGAAAATCTAAAAGTCGATGCAAAACCATAACCTGAAAACTTCGAAGCCAATTCAGCTGATGGAGAACAAAACAAAATCTAATCACAGAGTCATCTCAAAGTATGCACATAAGTTCTCCTGAAAGACACTTAAATCCATTCTAAAAAATGATCAAGATAATCAACCAACCAATCAAATCCCCAAATTTTCCGTCTTGGACCTTAAACTTCATAAAGTATCTCTTTTCTTCTCAATTTAAAACAAACCCAGATGAAGAACAAAGAAAACCCAACAAATAAAAAACCATGAACCCGAAATCTATATATGTTCATCATCAGCATATCAAAACAAAGATTGAGCTCAAGTTAGATTCAAACAAAAAGGGTCACACTGTTATGTTATGGACCTGCAACTAGTAAGTACCTGGAGTGGGTTTGATCTGATCAAGTGGCTTTTCCTGAAACTCTATCTTATTGTTCTTTTTCTTCTTGGTCTTTGCTTTACTGTTTGAGTCTCCAGAACAGGGAATCCAACCCATGTTTTTTAGACACACTCTTATTACTCTGTGCGAAAGCCAAAGACTTAGATAGAGAGCAGCAGACTAGCAGACACTATCCCGAGAGACTATAAAGATAAAAAATCAACCATCCCCAACTCCCAAACAAGCCAAAAGAAGGTAACCCAACAAGAGCGACACACTGATAGCGAGAGCTTCGAGCCCTTTGTGTAACGTTTTCCCGAAAGTCGTGGGCTAGCTAATGATAATATTTTCTTTTTCTTTTTTTGGCCAGGGGTAATGATAATATTTTCAATTAGATGAAAAAATATGTGAGCCCAAATGACGGACCAGATTGAATCTTTTTGTGGGTTCTAGCTGGGGCTCACCAGTCCAACGGTGTAGATCATATACAAGATTATTAGTCACAGTCACAGGCTCACAGCTGGGGACACAAATGGCACGTTTTGGACCCTCCATTTGGTTCGCTCTTTGTGTCGAAAATATAAAATAAAGGAGTTTTTTTATAAATTTTATAAGGTGACTTCCATTTGATAGTAGGGATCACGTTCGAATATTATAGAAGTTCTTTTAGGAACTTAGAAGTAAGCACATTTTCGATTCCACCCACCCTGAGTTTTTTTTGTGATGATATAGTTATTGATATTGAGTTAGTTATAGCAATAGTTCATAAATTATATTTTGAATATTAATTTAGTCCATAAATTTTATTTAGAAATTCTAGAGTTTGTAAATTATTACACGAATATCATTTTAGTCTAAGTTATTACTTTGTTATATTTTTTGTCTAAAACACTAATATGCAATGCATTTAACTTATATTTTAGGGGTATTTTCGTCCACACACCTCCTCCCACATCTCATTCACTCCTTACACATTGATACCGCCTATTTTGTTTCTTTTCCCGCCCAATGTTGTACATTGCAATTTCCAGCAACACCAACATTAGCAATCTGTGGAAGAGAAAAGAGAATGCTAAAAACCATCCTTTCATACAAGTAATTCCAGCATTTATGATCCAAATATCTAACATTGAATGCTAAAAACCATCCTTTCACACAAGTAATTCCAGCATTTATGATCCAAATATCTAACATTCTGGTTTAGATATATAGGGTATTAGGGTGGTTCTTCGATTTCTGATTTGGAGACTTAGGGTTATTTTTTGTTGTTATTTGACTATGATTGATGAGGAGAGTGGGTAGAAGGAAGCTTTTAGGTGGTCACATATCCTCCACAATGCAGTATTTAAATCTTATCCTGTTTTGGATTTAGATCTTCTGTTAATCCCTTATGTGCTAATTTCATACTAATCAATTGAACTGTGTCGTTTTATCATGTAAGCTCAGGATCAGAATAATTCATTTTTCAGATTACTTTTTAAAGATGCAAAAAAAAAAAAATCAATCAAATCGAAAATCGTATATTTATTTTAAAATAATTACATGACCAAACAATTTTTTTTTTATAGATATTTTGCAAAGATAATCTTTAAATGGTGATCTAATGACACCATTTAATTAATAGTATGAAATTAGCACATAAGGAATTAGCAGAGAATCTGAATCCGTTTTCTTTACTCCTTTTGATGTGACTTCTGTCTCTATATATGTGGTCCAATTGTGTTGAATTTTTAAGGATTTCTAAATCTTTTGTTTGCTCTGGCTTTATGGTTCCCTTGTCTATAAAAGTAGTGAGTTTTTAGGGTTTTTTTTATTGTTAGTGGCCCTATTGTTATATCTTTCTAAGTGTTAATTGCCTTAGGGTATTGTTGAAGTTGTTGTTGGGAAATGAAGTCAACAATAAAATTTCCTGGAGATATTCGATAGGTGACCGTAAATGAATAAACCTTCTTTCTTTTTTTTTTTGACTTTTATGCTATCTATGCATAGAAAATGTATGGCGCATGTATAAGAGATGAAAAATTAAATTGATTGCTTCTTGATATTTTTGTGTTTGCTATTTCAGTTTTAATATCTCATTATCAACCATCTAATTCTATTACTAACGGATCATCTTTAGTAATACCATAACCATCCAATTTTCATCCGTTTGTAATACTAAGGTTAGTAATGAGTATTATCAACGGTATTGCAGTCACTAAGTATTACCAATGCTTAAGGGTTGATAATATTTTTTTCTCTGAGGGTGCTAGTCAGTCCTTAGTAGTTTTTTGTTAGTATTAGAAAAAAATTTTGTAATGTATTAATGCAGAGGAAAACAATGAGGATCATTATGGGGAAGCTAAAGAGGAAATAATGGGGAAGCTGATGTTAATTCTAACCATACCAACACTAATGCACAAGATGCAGATCCAGAACTTTGTTGATAGTGATTATGAGTACAGTGAGGATGATGATAAGTTGTATGAACCTGATACCAAGTTACAGTGAGGATTATGATAAGTTGTGTGAGTACAGTGAGGATTATGAGTTACCAAGTTACAGTGATACTGATGATGATGAACCTGAAGGATATGGTGAAGGTGAAGGTCATTTGAGGGTAAGAAGAAAGAGAAGGTTGCCAAAGTTTAAGCAATGGAGGAGAGAGACAGATTTAAAGATCCCTGAAATTTTCATTGGTCAAGAGTTTGCAAATGCTGAGTTGATAAGGGAGGCTATTCAGGACTATTCAATTAGGAGAGGTAAATTTTGTGACATTTGAAAGGAATGACAGTATAAGGGTTAAAGCATTATGCAAAGGAAAACATTATGTCCATTTCTTGTGGGCGCTTCAAAGAAATCAAGGAATGATGCTACATTTGTGGCCAAGAAGTTGGAGATAACCCATGAATGCTCCAGGGTTTCCAATATAGAGCATGCTAATTGTAGGTGGCTGAGTCATAGGTTTGCTAAAGATAAGTGTTAATCCCAATTGGGGATATGGAGCATTCCAAGCTGCTGTGAGAAAGAAGTATAGAGCAACTGTTTCCAGAAATCAAGTGTTCAGGGCAAAGAGGTTAGCTAAGAGCATAATTGAGGGTGATTACCTGGAATAGTATGCTAGACTTGAGGATTATTTGCAAGAGTTTAGGAGAGCTAATGAGGGAAGTAGAATAGAGCTTAAAACGAAGATGGAGCGTGATGATTGCGTGTTCCATAAATTTATGTATATCTAGCAGGTTGTAAACAAGGCTTTTTGGATGGTTTTAGGCCAATAATCTGTGTAGATGGATGCCATTTGAAAGGTCCACACACTGGAAAATATTGACAGTTGTTGGTGCTGATGGGAATAATGGATTGTTCCTATTAGCATATGCAATAGTTGAGATAGAAAATATGAGCACATAGACATGGTTTTTTAAGTTGTTGATGGAGGATTTGAAGATTGACAGAGAAGGTCATCAGACACACACTCTCTCTCTCTCTCTCTCCCTCTCTCACACTGACACATACACATTCACTCAATATTACGTGTCCCTCTTCACCTTGGCACCTTTTAATATGGTTTAGATTTTCAATATTGCTAGTCTAGTGGTAGAGAACTGAAGCATCCAGATGAATGTACAATGTACAAAAGACAGCATCCATGGTGATGATATTGAGTGTAGCTAGTCTGTTGATTAAGTTTCCTTATGCAGGTTATCGAGTCCCAGATGCTGGATGTGAAGGCAAATAAATTGATTGAAAGGCACAGATCTCATCCTGAAAGGACGGACGGTTTTATTGAGCTTATTTATCCTGAGATGAAGGAAAAGTTAGAAAGTTCATGAACACCATCACTGCCATGGAGAAAAATGTTTGGTTGAGAGAGGTCGCATCTTTGCTTTTCCTGAGAAGATGAAATCTGAAAGGTGCAAGGACCGTGGAGAAAATATAAGGGAATTTGTATCTTTGCTGCCCAAAGTTAATGAGGCAAGTAGCACAACAAGTATTGAGGGGCAGAATCAAGAACTAGAAAGGAAACTTGCTGAAAAAGAGACAGAAATAGCAGAACTGAAAGCACTGACTGCTCAACTTGCCAAGGCGATTGTGATGGTGAGGACTTTGTGGTAGTGTCCGAGTGTATGTCAGTTGTGCAAACGCCTGGAGAACAGTGATAAAATCTCAGACAATAGTTGGTATTCTAGTCACACACCAAGTCCAAATTTGACATGTCAAACTTTTGTTTCATCGTATCACTGTAGTTGGCTCTTCAATCCATGTGTTTCCTTTTTCTTTGAGGGTTTGATTTAACTGTATGAATTGGTGAACAATGGTTGGATTGTAAATTTTATTTTGTGTGGATGAACAACTTTGAATGCCATCTCTCTCTTTGAATGAATTGCTTTCCCTTCACATCTATAAATGGAGAGTTGATGAATTTGTTCGAATGAGTTAATTGACTTGCATTTGGATTACTTTCTCTCTGTCATTTGCTGACAAAAGGGGAGAGAATGGATTACAGGATTAACTGACCACTTCGATTGTCTAGGTCCTTTTGGTTAATATCTCAAATAAAATATTCATTAATCTCCCAGGAAAGGATAATCTAGTTCAAAGTTTATACTAGATGCATGCCGTTATGGCGATAACTATTACTGCTATATTGTTACTAGTTTGGAAAAATAATTTGATTCTTGCTGCGTAGTTGGGAATGTTTCCTATCATAATTTGAGACAATACAAACATGGGAAGATTTTAAAGAAGACGAAATGTTAAACATGGATCAATAATTATTCACTGAGCAAATGAAATATGGCCACATTATTTGATGAGCTAGCAATACTCTTGATTTCATAGTTCATAAGACAAATAGGTTTGGATGCTAGATATGGAACTAGAGATTTTAAAAGATTTGAGCAATTTAGAGGCCAAAAAAAGAAAAAAATATTTGAGCAATTTTTGCTTCTGATTTAAGATTAAATTTACAATTTATTGGCATAAGCATGAAGAAAACTAGCTTGTATAACATACTACAAGTATTCATGAAATTCATTAGAAGGATGAAATAATTTTACATCTTGAATCCTGTGGCATCTAATAAAGAACCTGGATTTATCTAGGTATCCAAAATTTCAAAGCTGCCAGAAAATCATAATCAAAATCTTAAGATATTATAGTGTGTAATTTTTCTTCTAAAAACTAACACAACCATACCCCACTGGGAATTGAATCCTTAAACTTAATCTATATCCTTATATTTTAGTGGGAGGAGTGCTATCAAGTTATCAACCCAACTGCCATCAACTTGTGTAAGAAACTTTTATTAAATAAAAAGATAAAAAGAATGCACTACTCATGAGCTAAATGAAGGCAGCAGCAATAGGGAAAATTAGTCAAAATATTTTCACCCATTCTATGTTTCCAAAAACCAACATAAAACTATCTCCATCGAGCGGGCTTCAAAGAGATTCCCATTGCAGCACACCATTCAAGGTGGCCATCAGAACCACCGCAGTTCTTTGGTGTCTGATATGAATTAACACAGGTCTATACATTCGATATGTCTATCTCTCATCCTGTTACCTACCACATGATGAGATAGATAGACATGAGTCACACGAAGTGTATACACTTGTGACATTGGAGTTTTGCTCATGATATGAATCCTCTGAACCTCAGACATGTCTGTCAGACAAAGACAGTTTGATCCTGAAGTGTGAGTGTGATGGCTTCATGGCTTTTCTTTACTTGTAGGGGCCTGTGTATCCTTTTCTGATGCTCCTGGATTTGTGTTCTTGAGTGGCATGTCATGGTTGTGCTTTCCCTCGTATGTTGTGATGAAAGCTTTGGGATCATCTGAGACTCTCTCTACATGCTTACGCACACTGCATTTGAGACTGGTGCATCTGTAGTAACTTCTGCAAAATAGATAAATCCACAGTGCAAGGAACATTCAGTCATTGCTGGCAGCAGGTAATATGCAACACATACTAGCCAAAGAGAATCTTGTGTCCCTTGTAAATGTCTTGAATGTACTTTAAGACAAGATGGCATATTCTAGAAAGTACCAAGGAACCTTTTCCCTTGAGTGGACAATCTATTTCAGCACTTGATGAACATCTAGTCAATGAGCTGTATCTTAACCTAATCCAAAGGGGTTAGTTTAATGGTTGGGAGCTTATTCTAATGCCAATCATTTTGGACCACCCCTTGTTGAAGGAGGTGGCTAGATTAAGGCCATATATGTAATCCCAAGGAGAAGGAGTCGTTAATTGTTGCATAAAGAAGGAGAAAACACCACAGTAATGACAAGGCCTTCATTATCACAACCCCAAACTCAATTGACAGAGCGGGTGGTTAAATTGGGGAGAATATCTACATATGTGGTGTGCGTGGGTCTGTGAAGGTGCATGATCGGACTCATCAATCAGCTATGGCACAATAACCATTACCGAGATACATATGAGACACATGCAAGGTGATTATTAGCCAATTGTTCTAAGAGGTCCAGAGGCATTAACCAAAAAAAGAAACAATAGTCTTTCTAACCTGGGATATGGATTTCCCTTAACAACCTTCTGTCCATATTTCCTCCAGCGGAATCCATCACCTGTAGTATCAGATTCTGCAGAATTTTGCACCACAACACGCGGCTCTTGCACACCTTCTCCTGATATGCCTGCTTCATTGGATTGGTTCTCACTTTTTCTGAAGGAGAAAGCATATTTCAACATAGATCAATGACATTAATATTGAATGGAGAGAATGATTATGGTAGAAATGCTCACTAAGAGTGAAAGAATCAAGATATTTCAAGCATATATTACCCATATGATCATGGTCAAGGAAGGAGAAGGGATGAGCAAAGAAAATGAATACAAACCAGCATATAACCATATCCAATTATACATAATAAGAAACGATAATTTTTAAAATGAAAAATAATAAAGTGCACCAACTTTCTAAGCTAAAACTGGACTGGTCTCTCATAATGATCTTACCTTCTCTTACTTCTAGGCTCACAATCTTCTGCTTCAAGTCCCTTGCTTCCATGCTCGCATTCGCCACTAAGACCACAAGAATTATCAGGAGTTCCACCACCAGCATTTATTGCTCCAGTTGCAACAGGATCATAAGGCAGTGGAGCTTTGCTTTGATACGAATGCACAGGTAGTCCAACTTCATTACGATCTTCTACTCTACCTTCAGAGCCTTCGTTCCTTTCATGAAGATGACTATTCCATAACCGGTTGGTGGTATCTTGGGCAGTTCCATCAGGTACAAGTCCTAACCCTTGTGCCCCTGATGAGCTGCGCTTTGGAGGCTGAGGCTTTGAGTGGTTGTGTTCACCCTTGTAGACAATCTCAGCAATCTGTCCATCCAAAGATCTCTCCACCTTCTTTTTCACAGGACAATTTGGATGTGTGCACTTATAATAACTTCGCGGGTACTCACTTCCTTTCACTTGCTTCTGTCCATATTTTCTCCAATTATATCCATCATAAGAAGGCCTATCACTATTGGCTGTGGATGGTATAGCTTTTGAATCCTCTTCTATGTTTTGTGATGCTATCTTCGAAGGCTCTATTGTCCTATTTGTCTCAGCACACGAAGGATTATTCTGGTGCAGATTTGAGCTAAGTTGGGATCTAAAGCATTTATCTTGGTTTGGATGCAGAACTCCAGCCTCAACTGATGATTGTGTTTGTTGATGGCTGGTATTGAAGTTTCCCTGGTAAAAAATAAAAAAGAGTTATTTCAATTTTGAGGTTTCAATATTTTACCACATTTCCAAGTCCATGTCTTTGCACATTTATTGAATAGGCCATAGGTTCATGAGCAGATAGTATTGAAGGCTTAAAAAACCACATTCATACCGGAAAAGAAAGGTTCAGTTACAAACAGGTAATATCTAGATACTGACCATATTTGCCAAGACAGAAACAGTAGCCCGTGATACAACTTTTGCCAATGGTTTGTATACCACAGATGACTTGCTATCTGATTTTGAGACCTCTGATGAATTACTAAGTGCAGCACCAGAGACCTCTGCCTGAAATTTTGGGCACCAACAATCAGAAGAAAAGCATCTTTAAAAAGAGAAGAGCACTTAGTAGAATTAAGGTCACCTGGGAAGAAACCAATCCAGTGACAGCATGATTCACCATTGGCTTGAACCTTACAGTCTTTGGTCTGATGGCAGGAATAGCAGTTTCAGAAGATACATTAGAGGGTGAGTCATCAATAGCACCTGCAAGAAGCTCCGTGAAGGACCTAAAGTTGGAAGAGGTAGGCCTTGAAGCAACAGGTTTAGCTATAACGACCCGCTCTGCCTCCTTGACATCCATTTGCAATGATTTTCTTATGTTCCAATTAGGTATTTTTGATGCAAACCATACCAGCATGAGATAAAGAAAAACATAGAAGTCCAATCATCTTATGCATGGAATAGTCGGTATATCTGTCTCCAGAGAGCAATAAAAAATTAAAAAGTTGTCGGGAGATGAGCTTGATATGGATAGATAATTAACGAAAGCCTGAGGGCCTGCTATCCCAGTGTTGGTTCCACCTGTGCAAAGATCAATCTTCTTCAAATCTGCATAATACTGGATTATATAGAAATATTAACAAAAAATAGTAAAATGACAAGAGGAAAGAAGAGCAAATTACTGCCAGAACACACACATTGAAAGATAACACTTTGGCTTAATGCATTCATTATCAAATATCAATCCAGACAGAGCGAGCCTTAGGCTGCATTTGGGATTTGGTTTTGTAGAATTAGAAAATGATCTCAGAAAAGTCCCTCTGCTCAGGTTTTGTTAGCATTAGCTACAAATTGACATAAAACAGATTTTGCTAACTAGCCAGAACACCAAAGCACTCACATTTAGAGAAAATCAAACAGCAATGATTAAACAGATTTGGCAATAACCAATATTATTTCCTGAGTACCCATCTGGTCTCTGAAATGTCATTTTCAAGTTTTCTTTAAAATTTGGCCATTGTTAATAAAGAATGTAGTGGTTTACGTGAAGAATCCTTTCTTTAAACTTTTTTGCAAATTCCATGATACTGATTATCAAAATGAAATATAAAGCTATTGCCTTTAAATTTATGCAGTATTAGAAAATCAGTGTATTATCCAAGTTCACATCTCCGACTCCAAGCAGGCAAAATTATGCTTATCTGCCTCCTACTGAAAAATAGCCAAATTCCCATCACAAAAACAAGCACAAAATTGGTAATATCTCTATATTTATTACTCAGTTCCTTTCTTGCAGTTGCCTCTTGGCATTTGTCCACAATAATTATCACGACTAAAAATTTAAGATTTTCTAAAAGAAAAGTACCGGAACCAGACAATAAAATGTTGGACCAACTCTAATCTTTTCTTTTCAAAAATCATAATACTGAAGTAACTCAACCATATAGTCATGACATGTTTAAAAGCTTGGTAGCCTACTAGTGACAAAAACTGCCATTAAATATCTCCATATGTGTACATAAGGTTAATCTTTATTTCCCAATCATTAAAATTTTTACACATCTGACATAGTTTCACTCCATTTCTTTCCAAAAGGTAAAAAATTGAATGAATTAGAAAAAGATGTAGAAAATACACGCAGAAGATTTTGTGAACTGTCAATAAAATGGCACCAAAAACCAACATATTTTCTTCCGAAAGACAGAAAAGAAAAAGAAATTAATCCAAAGAAGAAGTAACAGATTTGAAGAGATCAACAAAAGATGCAAAATAGCATAGACCTTCAGAATTATAAGACATTTAAAAAAAAAATTCAACACAAACCTCACAAAGTTTAAAAATCAAAAGAAGAGAAAAAGAACTAGCAACTGACCAGAATGGCTTCAATTTACAAACTCAGAAATTTGGTGGTTCCACTGAATCTTATGCTAAGTTTATAACACTTAGCTTGGTCTGCATTACAGAACCACCAAATTCATAAGAAAACAAAATTAAAAAAAGTAACTTTAATTTTATTAATACAAAATTAACGACACAAACATAAACGTGGCATAAAAACAAGAGCTTTACATTGGAGAATAGAGAGAAACAGAGAAAGAGAAACCTTAACCAGCTTTGCAAATGAACACCAGGCTTATCTACACAAAGAGAGTACTGGGCTTGTCTTTTTTGAGCCAAGTACGTCCAGCTGCAGCACACAAATCAAAACGAGTCGTTTTTGCTGGTTGAGTTTCCCAGAGAGTTTTGAACAGTACCCACTTAATGGAGAAAGAAAGAGAGAGAGAGATATCTAGAGTTCTGAAACTAAATTACAGCACCCAGTTCACACTTGGACACAAGGAAAAGTTGCCAAGAAAAAGGAAAATGAGGAAACCCAACTATTTTTTTTACTATATTTTATTGTTTTGCATTATAAAGTTTTCGTTTTTTCTTTTTTTGTTTTCAAAATCTTGGCTCATGGAGTTTACTGTTTAGCAGCTGCAAATTGGGTTCTATAAATTGGGTTTTTTTTCGTTTATATATTTATTGTTTTGGGTCTTAAAAGCTGGGATCAGTGGCTTGAACAATGAGCCCTAATGCTACGTCCAACTAACTGTCTCTGTTTCTCTTTTGACTCTCCGATCCTCTATGTATTGGCCGATACATAGCGCGTGTAGTGCACTCGAGAGTCCCACTGGGACCAACTTATGCTTGTCAGCTACATGGGAAACTGTCATCTATAAGGAGACACGTGGCAAAGCGGGATTTGCTAGGTTTCAAAGCCCTATTAAAAGCTTTGAGGTCCCACTCCGGTGAATACTTATTGGTGAGTGGAAGAGACTTGATTGCCCATGAATCTTGAATGTGGGTGGGAAAAGAAGAGGGTGAAAGGGTAATTATGTGTAAAATTTAATCATGGTTTAGATTGGAAATATTTTTTGACAAATATTTCGTTTATCACTACCACAGGTTTGGGATATTAGGAAAAATGGATTAATGTCATTTTATTTTCATATTTCTAATTTGAAAATTTAAAAATTCTTTTTCAATTTTGTCAATTAAGACTATTCCGTTAATTTACATATTTTTAATCCAAAATTCAGTTTACATAGCACCTTGTGCCAATTACGTGAAGTTCTTTATTAGGAGAAAATGGTCCCTTTCATTTAGATCTTAACATTTTTCTTTTTTTCATTTCCTATTAAATTTGGGTTGATCATCCCTCCATAAACATAATTTTGGATGAAAAATATTTAAATTGATGAAATAATTTCAATTGGCAAAATTGAAAAAAATTTATACAAGTATGGAAAGCAAACTAATATAAGTGTAATAGTCTGAAGAGAAAAAAGATACTAATTCCTTAGAAAAATGCCACCTAAAGAATCATATTGTGCAATTAAAGTGGTATACATGTCATGAATAGGTTACCTTAAAAAAAAAATTTAAGTGGATAACTTTTAAATAAGCCTTTTAGATTTTCCCTACATTTTAAGTGTATCCAGTATATGGGAAATTGGTAGATGTGTTGGGGTAGGAAAACAATGAGGCAAAGTGGGAGTTAGGTGAGGCTTTGATGGGTGTGAAGTTTGTGAAAACTACTAAGAGATTTGTTTTATTAAAAAGTTAAGAAAAGTGCATAAGATTTGCTTTTTTTTTTTGGATGAATAAGATTATATTTGGTATATGCGACGAGTCTTTAGTGAAGGTTACAAAATTGCTGATCTCAAAACAAAAAAAGAATGTTTCTTTTTTTTGCCTAAAAAAAATGTTTGTTATTTGATTGCTAATGAGAGAAGTGTTGTTAGCTTCAAAATTGTAGAAGTGGTACTGGTAGCAAGTAAATTACCAAAGATAACATTTTTTGGAACTTCATTGAAATAGGCTCAAATAGCATTGCATAAGAGCCCTCTATATTAGTAATTAATAGTAAAATTATTGTTTTTATTTGTTATTATTATTTGCTTACTAAATTACAAAATACAAGAGCCATTACTATGGTTTGAACTTTGAAGAAGTAAACCTATATCGAGAGAGAAATTGACTCTTAAGTTTATAAATTTTTAGATGTTCCTAGGAACTATATATATAATCTATAGTATTATTAAGAGAATCATATTTGTCAATATATTATACATATGCATGCACAAATGTTAATTACTATATTCTTATTACATTAAGATTTTTTTTTTTCATTAATCAACTATTGTATATAAATGTCATCCACTAAACCAAATGATTATTGACAAATTATTTTCTTATTTGAATTTAGTAATTAATAAATTTTTTAGTGAAATACACATTATCTATTTTTCTTGTTGAATCATTATCTCATTGTCTATGTGCGGTGTGCATGGTAAACACATTATTGATGCTAAATGCACATTTAACTTCTAGATTGAGGTGAACCATTTCGTCTTCTACTTGTTCTAATTCAATCTTCTCTAGTGAGTTCATTTTATGAAAACTCAAAATTTCGGAGGCACTAAATTATTTGCAATTATTTTATTTTTTGGTGCACTTATAATTTCCATATAATGCAGAGCCGCCTAATTGATAACCTTTTTGAAGCACAAAAAGTTTCCATCTATAGAACCATAATTTTCATGGAGACCATAGACTTGGCAATGATGGCTTACAAGAAAGTACTTTCTTTTAAATATTGTAAAAAGAAAGTACCCTTTTTTAATATTGGTAATTAATAAATAATAATTATGCATACACACTTGGTTAACATGTAACATTGTAATCAACTTATATTAATAGCTAGCCATTTTATATGCACTGTTAATATGAGTTAATATACAGAATAATTTACTTTAATTAATTTGATAAACTATGTACAACTCCAAAAAAAAAAAAGTGTAGCAATATTGAGGCAAATACTTAAAATATGCCTTTTTTCTTCTTTTTATGATTTGTATTTATTGAGACAAATACTTATAATAAATAACATACTTAAAATTAATGAAGAAAATGGGAAAAACGCTATTTGATTTTCCATACTAAAATAACATACCTTTGCCTGAAAACCAAGTTTGGAGGTTAATTTCTCTAGAATGAACGTCGTTGTTGTTGCTGAGTCACAGCCACAGTGTTTGTCATGTAGCAAGCAACAAGCATTATTATAGGCTTACAGGGAATTTTTGAGGGTTGGATTGGATGATCAATTTGTAGCCTTTGGAAAGTTAGTTGGGAGGAGATGAGATTTGAGGACACGTGGGGGTTTTCTTCCTCATTCGATTTCCCAATCACTAAACTAAAATTCTCAGCCCCTGACTGGTAGTTGCGATTGCACCGCACGTGCCAATTAATGCATGAATTTTATTATTTTGATTTTTAATTAAATTATTGTTAGATGATAATGAATAGAATAGTATGCAAGAATAAATATTATTTATATGGTTGTCTGTGAGACTGTGACAGTGACCTCAAAATTCATGAAATTTTGCCTGCATACCGATGTCAGACAGTTGACATTTCGCAATGATCTAGATGGCTAACGTGCACTACCATGTGACTAGAGATCTGCCAACCCTCAAAAATTCGATCACTTTTGTTTTGTAAATTGTAACTTGTAACTTGTAGAGAGCATTTCCAAATTCCAAGTAACTTACATGTATAAATTATAAATTACTAATATAATAATACTATACTAATTATATTTTCATATTATATTTTAATATATTATATTATTAAAGTAATTTCAATGTGTAATCATTAATTATTTATTTCACTAACTATTTTTTTTTTATTACTAACTAATTATAGATGTAAATATCTTGAGTTCGAATCTCTCATAGTGACACAAAATCATCTGTCTTTGTTTTCTATGATATTTTGTGGAGTAGAAACTTCAAAAGTTGATTACTTTTTTCTTCTTTTGTTTTTCAGAGTTGAGAATTTAGTGTGGGTTGTAATGAGTATGTTGTGTTTACTTAAATCGTCAAGTCTGTTTATTTCACAATTTGAATTACTAACATAATATTTAGGTGAAAGAAGTAAATTGACCGTAAAATTGAAAGATTTGATAATTTCGAGTTATAAGAAAAATTTGAGAAACTTTTAAAAACTAAATTGAGACAATAAATTGTAAAATGAGATAAAACTATAATTTTATAAAGTAAACATATAAATAAGTCAAAAAAGTACGTCATTCATCTGCTTTTGTTTTCTATGATTTTTTATGGAATAAAAAGAAAAGCCAATTTTGAAATTAATCATATTTACTTTTTAGTTTTCATTTTATGTACATTTTCTCTTGTATCGATATCACCTATGCATCAAAAGATGATGTGTCGTATTGGCAATGATGTGGGCTCCAACTGTCTTATGAATTGAATTGAAGTTGCCCTAATTTAGTATGTAGTCCAAAGGATTCAAACCATATATTTTTTCAACATTAGGACTTTTATTTTATTAAAATAGTTGTTCGATCGAAAAAGGTCAAACTTTCCTGCTGTGAAGAGTCGACAGTTTTGTTGTTTTGATTANAAAGCATATATTTTTTTAACATTAGGACTTGGCCTCGTTTGGTGTCTAGGATTGGATTGGAAAGGATAAATGGTAAATTCATGTGTATTTAAGGAAAAAGAAGGAGTGTTTTTATAACTAAAAGGAAGAAGAGGTAAAGAATATGGCTTAGTTACAAGGAAAATGTTATCCTTGCTAATCCCCACCATTTTGAGGGGATTGGAAAGGATAAGTTTTCTTCATAATTTATCTATTTTATTCCCATCTTCTTTCTTCAACTTAGAAATTTCTTCTTCAAATACACATAAATTTGCTACTTATCCTTTCCAATCCAATCCTAGACACCAAACGATGCCTTATTTTATTAAAATAGTTGTTCGATCGAAAAAGGTCAAACTTTCCTGCTGTGGAGAGTCGACAGTTTTGTTGTTTTGATTATTACAAATTTTCAATGAGTTTCAATATGAACTCACCCTGACCCCATACATCCCATACCACTTGATCTAAGGTACATGAACAAATCCACATGTTTTTTTAAAATCATTCATACTCTCATCAAATACTAAAATTTAACAGAAACCTCTGAATATGACATATTTAACTTTTGACATTGTCAAGATATGGCACACAAATTATTAACCCAAGAACACTACCAAATTCAATTTCTTTGACATTAACAGTTCATTTCACACATATATATTGGCAATGCTAATTCTAGCTATATAAATAATAGTAATAATCTGAATATTCGTAATTAATAATATAAGACAAGCCATGACAAATTAATATATTATTGTCTACATCCTAATTAAGGAAACTTGTATGTTCAAAAATAAAAGGGAAAACATTCTCTTGGTGTTTAGGACAACACTGCATGCACATCCTCTCTCTCTCTTGCTCATTTTAGATTGTGATACTTTTTGCAGACGACTTAGATATTTGTGATAGGTATACTTCTTGTTGCAGAAGAATGTTAACCTTGGACGAATTTAGAGCTAGCTAGGCAGCATATATATATACATCTCTATATATTATTAATAATTTGTAGTAAAATTCTCAAAGACCACATTTAATTTTGTGGCCTGTAGCTAGGTAATTAATTTAGGCAAACCTAGTAGTGCGTTAGGTATGATATGATGTGTGTTTAGCTGGGCAACGTAACAAGATCAGAAAGTCAAGAACCAACCTAGGTTTCCTAGGATACCACTGCCACCATGGAATCATTGCAACCTCTCATTACTCCAATTATATTCCAATCAATTCTTCCACCAATAATGCTAGCTTTCATTTATTGAAATTTAAAGCAGTGCAGAAACCAAAAGAAAAGAGACAAAAAAAAAAAACAGTCATGTTGATCATATTAAGATGTCGTACAAGCTCAATGAAATAATAATATTAAAGTTATTTAATTTATTTTATCAAATTAATATGTTCATCAATAATTAGGTGATAGTTCTGACATTCGAAAACAATCGCATAGTTGTAATTAAGGTGATGAGACTGTTTGATTTTTTTTTTTGCCAAAAGGTTACGAGACACATGCATGATCGATTTCATATAGATCAAAAACACATTAAATCCGAATGATATAGGCTGGATTTGACTTGGGGAAGTCTTGGTATGTACAATCTTATTTCATACAACTATTTTAAGGCGGAATAATAATATCATGTTAGATAATTATTAGACTCCAAAAATTTAAGTTATTAAAAAATAACTAACAATATACATCAAATTAATATATAATATAAATAAGCATCAAAATTATATCATTTGGAAACATAAGTTAGCTAATTAAGATTACCAATCTAAGTAATAACATCTTAATTAACCTCTAAATAAAACATGGACAGTCAAATGCAATAGGACTATATATGATTTAAGGACCGAGATATTCGTACCAATTTTCTGGTTTGGGTTCAAAAACTCAGATTGTCATCCGATTTTCCACTCTTTAGTGCTTCATAAGTTTGTTCTTTCTGCAAGGCCCTTGTTGCATGTTGTTGTTGTCTCTAAGTGTTTCGTCCTTTTTTTTTTATTTCTGACTTTGTTTTTTAGCTGTTAGGTTTTGCAGGTTGTTTTTTTGTTGGTGTTGGCTAGCTTGCATTTTGCACACGTTCTCTTTTAAGAAAAAGTTTGATTGATTCGGTGGAACAAACAAATTAATGTCATATATATGATATATCTCATTTATTAATTTCAAAGATTCTTTTTTCTTTTTTTTTGTTACCACCAGTGAGCAGTGAGCTGTCCTTGTAAGCACTGCTATCTGTCTTGTTTTGGGATTTGGATTTTTTAATAATGTGGCACAGAAACAGTGCGCACATTCATTCCTGGTTATTCCGACCAATGAATAGAAACTTTAAGACATTCCCACATACAAGGAAGAAAAAAACAAGCAAGCATCTTTTATTGTCACTCACGAGTGCTCAATTAACAACCTACTTTCCTGAATCCCCAAAACAACTTTGAAAAATTATTGTTTAACAAATTCCTTCAAGTTCAAGCAACCCAAAAAAGAAAAAAAAAGATGGACTAGGTAGCTCAAACTATGGTAATGACAACATGCATGAGAAAATTTTAATGGCCGTATTGTTCTGCGAGTATTTATGCTTATATAGGCGTTTCCCCGAATAGAACATGATACATTTCAAGCTAACCCTTATATGTCGGGTTTATATAACAGAGAACATTTGTTGTGTGAGGTCTACCCAATACTAGATGTATAAGCACATAATAGATTGATATGAATATTATTGGAGGAGGAAGAGATAAGAGGACCATATCGAAATTGCGGTGAAAAATTCATAATAGAGGCTCTTATCTTTATGATAAATTGTTTATTTATTTATTTTCATATTAAGTGAACATCATCAATTTCCACAGCTTCATGTAATACTCTGTTAAAATTCTTGAAGAAAGAGCTTTCTAGGACTACCCTGCACATGGAAATGAAAACGATTTTTGAAGATCTGATCATTGCCAGGGAGGGTCATCAAGTAAATCACACCAAATCAAAAATATTCTGATCGCATAAAGCTTATGGTCTCTTGTCTAAAACGAGATTGAAATCCGCAACAATGAAATACAGTTCAAGGTGTCTGTCTAGAGTTCTCACACATTCCTACATCTCCAGTTCTCTACATGAATATATACGTTGCACTCACTACAAGCACCTTGCCAATTAGAGTAGCAAGAAATGTACAGATACATTTAACCGATCACAAGTACAACAAACTTCAGGGCAAGGTTATGGAGAGTGTTGAATTAGCTATCTATAGTCCTGCTTGTGTTCTCGCTCACCGTCTGCCGCACAAACTGTCCCCGAACACGAGGTCGTTGTTCTGCCAGTTTCTTTCTGCTTTGATATCGAACCTGGAAAACCAACCAAAACCAAATTCAGCAAGGCTTTTCTTCATTTATTTTTGGTTTTTAATAATTTTTTTGGATGAATGCCGTTCAAATTTTCCAAGGGAAATCAAGCATGCAAGAAACAAAGTATTTGAACTTGCTCATTTCATATCAATGTTGCACATACAGAAGAAAGGGAAGGACTCGTTTTAACAAACCTTTTATGGAAAGCCAAATAGGGAGAAGAAATGTGTAGAAGTGATTGAAAAACAATAAAGAAAAAAAGGAACACCTCAATTATTCTTAAACCATTTATTCAGACCTAGCATTAGGATGATGCAAACAACTGAATATTAGTTACCTTTTTCCGAAAGCATCTCTCCTTTCTTTTCTGACGAAATTTGGTCAAGGCAGCTTCTCTCTGAGTGAACTTGTTTTCATCTCCTCTATTTCCACTCTGGCTTCGACTACCATCACCACTTCCACTTTTCCCAGGAACTCCATGATCACTTTCCATGTTTGTCCCTCCAACATTTATTGCAGTGCTGCTTCCATTTTGCCCATTGCTCCCATGGTTACTGCCCGAAGCACTTGCATTGACACTGTAATTTCCAGGATTACCTTCCACAGGCCCACCCAGAACATTGGATGATCCACAATGTGGAGCAGCTGCAGCTAATTTCTTTAAAGATAAATCATTATGATCAGACAGCTGCTGTTGTTGCATGGTGTGGACAACATGGTGTTGGACCAGATGGTGATCATAATCATGATGGAGATTCTGAATTTGAAGCTGCTTCTGTGCACCTCTTGCCTGTGCCATTACTGTAGTTGTTGCTACACCATCAGCATTATCTATTAAAACTAGATGAGTAGCACTCATAAGGTCCCTTTTCACAGGATGGAAAGCAGACGATGGATGCAAACGTTGGACTGCAGATGCTGCTTTTGACTTGCTTATAACTAAAGACTTGGAAACAGCATTATTAGTTGTGGAGCCCATATCGATGTTATTGCTGCCTCCATTTGAGCATTGATTGAGAGGATTGTCAATTGACTGAGATCGAATATTACAGCACAATTCCTTTTTGGTAACTTCTCCACTATTATCAAGTGGAGAATTGCTTCCAACATGCCCAGAAGGAGCCTTGTTAGCATTTGAGGCTGCATTGTACCTACAAAGGAAATAATATATAAACTAGTGATTTCAACCTTCCACCTTATCAATAGAAAATAATACTTTCCAGGTCCTTACGTTCCTCATACCTTGAAAAGGCTGAAGAGTCTGAACGTCTCAAGACATTGCGGTCATCTTGTACTGCTGTCTCAGTGTCTTTAATTCCTCTAAGTCTTTTCAAACTGAGCTCCAGGGCTGGTAGTTCATCAGTATTATTATTGGCTTTATTGCTAATGTCCGAGGCCTTAAAATGTCTGTTAGAAGCTTCAAACTGTGTGCTGTCCATCTGAGGATCAGTGGGATTAGTGACAACACCTGTTAGAGCAGCACCATCATACTTTAGCTTGCTGGAAGGACTCTCACAATTGAAGTTCATCTGCCCCTTACTAATTTGCTTGTCAAATTTACTGGAACCTGTATCGAGCAGATTACTCTGTTTTGTGCCAGCTGGTTTGGTTGGAAACTCGTTAGGGTGCTCAAGCTGTAACTCTATATTACTGGTCATGCCTATCTCCAGATCTTTTCCCATTGAAAAGTTGTCTGAAAAAAGGAAAATGCGGCTTCATCACCATGAAAGTAAAACAAGTATATATACATCACACATACACACGGCACATGCATGTCTGCATAATAGAAAATTTACATAAAAAATTTCAGTTTAGCACAAACAGAACCACACAGGTTTAGATAATTTCAGGGATGGGATACCATGTTGTCCCTTCTCTTGTTGACACTTCCTTGTTGCAGTTGCAGGAACCAATTTGTTACCAAATGTTTCAGTGGTTGAGTGAACTACTTGGGCACAAGTACTATCAGGACACTCAGCTACATGACGGCATGAAAACACTTTTCGTGGACTGTCAACTTCTATAGCTTGTTTTGTCCAAGAACTCTGCAAATAAAACAGTCAGTAGGACTACATTATACATATCTATGAGTCTAGGTCTTTTTATGAAGTTATTTTCTCATTTTTTTCCTTTAAGGAGATGAACATTGATTGGCATACTGTAACAAAAAGTGTATCAATTAAACCCAAGTCTTATAACATAATTACTTCTTGGGTACATCTGCAAATGCTTTTGATTGCCCAGACTCAGATTCAGGTAACGTGCATAATCAATAATTTCATACTATCTCAAAATGAACATACATAAGTGCATCCATGCATATCTTGGTTTGCCTCTTCCACATCCACGCATAATATATATACACACGTACATATCTTGATACATCAAAAAGAAAAATGTGTATTTACATAGCTTGGTCAGTTAATCAGTGCTTGTATATGCAAAAAAACTTATGTGTATTATGGTGGATATATCCAGGTTATTAAGATAACAGAAATAAGCACATAAAATTTTGTTGTCCATCAGTAATATCTAATACTATGTCAAACATATGCCCTACAGCAAAGGAATGGGCTAATCCTTGAATTGATTAACAACACTTGCTCCTTTACTGGTTGACGACTCATTCACAATTTGAAAGACACGAGAGTTCTTGAAAACTTCCATAGATTATCTATTGGCTACGTTTAGAGGTTGACTTAACTAGATACAAAATATAGTAATCTGTACTTCCCAGGTTTTGTAACAATTAAGTATTGACTTTTACGAGTTAAAAGGCAAAACAAGCTAAAAGCCATTAAAATTAATCTTACAAGCTAATAAACCCTTAGTTTCTTAAAACCTAAAATCAGAAACTGATCACTAATGCAATTAAAAATAATTAATTCATATGCCATCCACAGGACCAGCATTACCAATCCGTCTAGCAAGTGAAGATAATATCACAGCTGAAAAACCAGAGTAGTTAATGCACAGATCTGAAAGGAAGTAAAGCTGCAAATTATGAGCTTATTCTTTTAAGAAGAATATATTTTCTGCCCTTCTCCAAAATAATGTGAAACTGTTTATTAATTAATATGCATGCACCATCCAAGATATTGTTATTATATAATAACTGCCGTACCTGCGTGCCACTCCCATTGTCACTTCCATCACCAACAATCAAACCAATGCTCCCATTATCTTCCCCATCATTGCTTCCGCTGTTGTTCTCAGACTTATCAACACTTTTTGATCTTACCGACTTTTGAGTCTGTGTGCCACTTGCACTTCCAGTTCCACTACCACTAGACTGAGAAAAACTAGACACTAGTCAGGCAAAAAAATGATATAATATAAACTGCAATCTAAAAATAAATAAAAAACAATGTATTAACTATTGAGAAACCATATTTAATATCACTGTAACTCACACTATGGCATCTCCTCCAAATGTGCTGCCAGAGGTTCTTAAGCTCATTCTTCCGTATGGGTTTCACTAGAAAGTCAACAGCACCCTTTGACAAACACTTAAAGACCACACCCATTGAATCATGAGATGACATCACTGCACACAATTCCCATCAGAAGGCATAGATAAACATCTTTACTTGCTGTCATAACAGAGCATTGTTACTCAGTACAACTGTTAAAGTGTCAATGATGGGTATGTGAAAAAACTTACTAATCACAGGAACATTTTTCCGTGTCTTATGGCTCATAATCTTAGATAAAAGACCAATGCCTGATAAGCATGGCAGGAGTACCTCAGTCAATACTAGATCAACATGATTTGTCAAATCTTCAAGAATCTTCCAGGCTTGTAATCCATTTGCTGCTTCTATAACTGAAAATACAAATTTATAATAATCAAGGATCAGTCCTGGATTTTAACAAATGAAATAAAAAGAAAAAAAGAAGCAAGTTGTGTTGTGTTTTTTTTGGCTCGTTGAAGTCCTAGTTGGTTTAGGATTCACTTTCCAATAAGTACTAGGAAAGACAGATTATGTATGGTTTTAGAAAAACAGAATTTTGTCCTATTTCTAATTGCATGACTATAAAAGAGTTAACGAAATGTTTTTAGGTCCTCCTTTATGGTCTTGACAATGAATATAAAGTTTGGTCAACTTCAAATTATTTTTTCTTTGGTCAAAAACTTCATATAATTTTAGTAATGAAACAATAGATGACCAAATTAGTATCTACCTCAAGAATTTAGGCATGATTTTGTAAATATTGAATAGAATGATCTTGGTTTTCTGTTTCCTTGTTTTTCTGTTTTGTTTGGGTACAAGTTGGTTTCTATTTCTGGATGTTTAGGAAACAGGAATTTTAATTCCAGATCAGTTTCAAGGCTATAAAAAAGTCAAATGGGAATGTAAGCCAGGAGAATTTGCTCTGGTTTGAACTCATCTTGTAATGGTTGAGGTCTTGAGATGTTTGTTGGGTATCGAGATTTTGCTCATGGTCATAAATATGAAGCATTTGGTGTTTCAGAAGCAAAGTCACTACTAACCTTCATAACTGCAATTACGAAGCAGTGCAGTCACAACATGGCGAGTAGAATCATCATACTCCACCAGCAAAACCTTGAGAGACCTAACATGTAGAAACCTCTCCCAGCAAACTGATGACCCTTGAGGCTGTTGCATAACAACCTGGGATTGAACAGCCCCTCCTTGCCCACCTTTTACATCTTCAGCTATTTCATTGTTTTTCACCTCATCTTCCTCGACTAACCTCTGTTCCCTATCCACCACTCCATCCTTAACCCTCTTCTCCTCATCCCACGGATGATGATTCAGCTGCAGTAGTTGTTTGTCCTCATCACTATCAACACTCATCGGAACACTCCCTGTCAACTAGACAAAAGACTAATAATAGTAAAGATGGCCCAAGTTCACGAAAAATCCTCTTGAATCGGCTGAAAGAATGGCGCATAGCGATGTTCTCAAAAACCAAACCTCTGCAACTACAAACCTTTCTCAGCCTAAACAAAGTGTATTAACCGAGTACAAAGCGATGCCAAAAGCAAATCCATAACTGAATTTATACAACTGATGCCAAATTTAGGCTGAACTGTTGTCAACTAGCTAAAAATGGCTTGAAACCCAACAAATTGCTCTCACCCTGTAAGACCAGAGCATTATGTCAGACAAAGAATCATCATTAAAACATTGACATCAATTCTTCCTTCAAAGAAAAGTTAGCTTCCCCTGAATGAAAATTACCAGTATGCAGAAAATTTATAACATTTCCAAAAAGATTGTTATTCCAAATCCCAAGTCAAGCAAGAGCATAGCTGCTCCAAGGTTGATAGCTTTGCAACATCACATACAAATTTATCCACCAAAATAATTGAAATATATACAAAATTAACAGTAAAGCATAAGTTAGATTGCAAAACATGCCACAAACCATTTCTTCACCAGCTAAAAATGATTTAGAATTATTCAAATGAGCTTCCAATTATATAAATTAGAGTAGACAAAAAAAAAATCCAAATAAACACAGTAGTATAAAATCAAACAAATAACATGGAAGAAATCACCTGCAGAGCTTCATCAACCGCCATAACTGACCTAGATCCGGCGGTAAGTTACCAGGAAAAAAATTGTACTAAAAAATATCATACTTCCAAAAAAAGATTAATTTTCACGTATCAGTTTCGACCTTCAATAAAAATCTGAATTTAGATTTTTTTTTTCTTTTTGGATTTTGATTTTTGCTTGACTGGACCGAGAAAACGTTCACTAAAACAGTTATAAGGAGTATAATGGGCGATGCTTTCGTCGAGGGAAGAGGGAAAGAGGAAAAAGATATGAGATGTGAGATGAATCCAACGCTGCTGACGTGGGGAGATGGAGGGTGTGGATTTAGTTTAATTATGACGTTCCAGAACGCCACGTCGGATGAGATATTTACAGCTCGACAACAACTTGGGCCCGGGGGATTGCTGAGCTGGACGAAATCTAAAGCACTAAGCTCAGGGACTCGCTTGGCATATCTGGAAATCTGGGAGATCTGGTTGGCAACACGTGGCGGTGTTGGATGGCGGGTACGGGCAGGAGAAACGTCCTTGTCGCGGATCAACTACTCGCCCGGTTTTCCACCATTTGTTTAGCATTGCTTGAAGAGGCGGTGGTGACGTGTTAAATTTTGTTTTGCGAATTGACAATAGTATCCTTTCTCATGATGTTGGAAACTTGGATTCATTTGCTGAGGCATGTCGTTTTGGTAAAAATCTCATAAAATATCTAAATGAGTGCGGATTGGGTGTTGCAACTTGCAAGGAACTCCTAAAGTGGGTTTAAGATTTTTTTAAGGTTTCTAAATTTGTAATATAATCTTATCTAACAAATAATCTGTTACTAGCAATAATAAATAGATCAAATTAGTCACAATTACAATAACAAACTTATTTATAAATATTATATATAGAGGATAAATATATTTTTATAATTTTGCTAGTAATAGATTAAGTAGATTTTTATTTTATGAGGAATTTAATGTATAAATCATGATTAGATTTATACTAAAAGGAAGTTAGTGGTTAACCACCCACTCTTTAATTGTTGTTTTTTAATTTTCGATTTTGGATTGCATTTTGCTCTATTTTACTACCCCATACAAACAAAGTGGGTGTTCGCAACGCAGTTAACTGTTTTAAAGCTGTATTCTATGAAATTATTTAAAAGACTAGTTTAGTAAAATAAACATTGAGATGACCATAGGCATCTCCATCAGAAAAAGCAATTAGCTTGTTTCCTGTAAATATGCCCAATCCCCTTGAATCCTGTCCCCCACACCATCTTCTTTTGAAATGTCAAGTATTAGCTCTAACTTTTAACTTGACTATTAATGTGTAAAATAGTTTAAATTTCCATCAATATCAATATCAACCTCAAAACTTTGAAGGACTTCATCACGCACCTTCAAGTCCAAGTGCAGCAATTGTGAGCCAGGCGGAGAGGTGGGTGAATAAAACCAGAAATTCAGAATAGTATGGCTGGAATTATGATGACGAGGAAACATAATTAAACAAATCCAGTTGCCAAAACTGAAACTTTCTGATCGAATAATTGGAGGCTGGGGTATTGCAAAATATAGATAGATGGTGTGTGTGTCTGTGGGGTGGCAGAAAGGCCTATAATTTTCTTTGATAGAGATTGAGAATAGTCAGCAACATTGCAGCTTTCAGCTTTAGTCCTCAAATATGAAGAATCCAGAAAGTTGTAATCTTATCATGTTTGAATTATAGCAATGATTGCCATGAAAACATAAAATAAGAGTAGAGGAGGGAGCCTAAAGAAAGATAAGATAATTTTGGAATGAGAGGAAGAAAAAAAAAAATTCTATTTTTAGATAGCCAGAAAGATAAGATGCTTTATTATTTCATAATTTACAATGGGACTCCAAGGACATGTACATTCTCTGCAATCGACAACTTGGCAGTGCGCAAATGCAACGCAGCTATCAACAAGTTAGAATGGAACAATAGCTAGTCACAAGACTCAAAACCAAAAGACCAAAACCCAACAAGGGCCCCAAGTAAACACTAATCTTCTCCAAAATTTTAAGTTTTTCAAGCTAAATTAGTTAAAAAATGCATACACACACATATTCATTCATCATACCTAATTGACCCCATAAATTCTAACTACATGGATTTACAATAAAATCACTATAATTTAATGTACAAGATCATGAAGTCAAATGTACTGCACATTCTATCTTGCACCGCTCAAACTTCTGCGGTCAAGAGCTGGTATTGTGCCGCAACTCAATATCTGCAGCTGATAACTTGTTGATTGGCAGTACAAGAGCCAACCAGCTCGGCCAGCTGCCTAGTTGACACCATAAATTCTAACTACATGGATTTACAATAAAATTGCTGTAATTTTGTGTACAAGATTATGAAAGTGTAAAAAGAATTTAATTACGTGAAATGTACTGCACATTCTATCTTGCACCGCTCAAACTTCTGCAGCAAAGAGCTGGTATTGTGCCGCAATTAAATATCTGCAGCTGTTAACTTGCTGATTGGCAGTACTAGAGCCAACCAGCTCGGCCAGCGGCATAAGAAATCTGATAAAGAATAGGTTTAACGAATGCACATAACAACCAACGACCCTGCCATAATGGGCCTGTAGCATGCATGACTGGTTCATCTTATACTAAAATACAATAGGAAGTACCATGTTTCACAAAATTATCTGAATGAAATCTTATAAAGTCACAGGGGACAGAAATGAAAATCATTGGAACAAGTTTCAATTGAGGGGCATCAAAAAATTCTCAGTCAAAACCTATAGAACATTTTTGAAGCCCCACAAGACGCAATTTGATATATAAAATTATTAATCAATCATAAGTTACAACAATAGAGTATCATTAGCTTCCACTACTGAAGCTTATTGCTGCCACAAAATTGTTAGTAAATGAATAATCCCTCAACCAAACATTACAAATGGAAATACTCTCTCCCAACACAAATGTAACAGAATTCTCTCCATGAGAAAGAACCATACCAAAAAATTGAAAGTGGCCAAGTCCCCAGCACGCACCTTACGTGTCCAGAGAGTGGCAGTATAAAATATTATGCTGCAACAGACTGCTTCTCCTTGTAGTCATCAAGATTAAGAACTTCAAGCAACTTTGGCCAAGATTCCGGGATCCCTCCTGGCAAATCAAACTCCAATAGTTTCCCTCGACTACAGTAGAATTCCTCTACAGGCCGACTCTGCAAGAACCATTAGGAATACAAATCATCAAAAATGAACAGTTAAAGAGAACAGAGAAATGCGATTATTTCTTCTTTTCCTAAAGAAACCAAATATACCAACACCAGAAAATAATGACAGGCACGGCTCTTGTCAAACTTTTTTTATATACATACGTTATTCAAATGTTTCCATGATCAATCACGATACAAGTATAGAGCAATACCTTTTCATTGTATACATGAATCCGATGTTTAACCACATCTTCAGTATCATCCGACCGAGTAATAAGCTTTGACATACAATGCGGAGGGGGAAGAAGCGGAGCCATGCTAATTGCAGGACTGCCATTCCCACCCTTGACATTAATGGAGGCCACATTGAAATTCCCCCCACACTGACTACAGATTCTTCTACCAAGGCATTTCTCAAGCAACACATCTTCCCGAAGCTTCAGATTGAGCACCAAGTCAACCTCTGTCACCCCTTCCAATATTTCCTATGACACATAAAGAACAATCAATCCTCCAGCACATTTTCACCAGTTCTGTACCATGTAATAGTAATAATTCCACGATTTTCAGCTCACAATTACTCATTTCATTCATACCCACATAGAATTTAGCAATTTAAGAGCTTCACCTTACTTACTATAACATCATACAATCTGAACCTGCTATATGATACAAGTCTACAACAACAGCCAAGACACTCACCGCTTGTCTTATGGTTCTCGGAAAACCGTCGAGAATGAAACCCAATTCACCTTTAGCTTCCCCAGCCTCCAACCTCTTCGACAACAAGCTTATTATAATCTCATCAGAGACCAACTTCCCCTGGTTCACAATCTCCGATAGCTGCAAACAGTAGCGAACAACCGAACACGATGAATACTAGTGACGATCATATACAAAACCACAAAGTTTCAGATCTGAGAAAAGAACAGTGAGCAATTAAAAGAAGTCAAAACCTCTTGAGAGAGGGGACCGGAGGAAGCGAGCTCTTCGCGGACGAGATCTCCAGTGGCGATATGAGGGACGCCGAGGAGGTTACAGAGGCGGCTAGCGTAGGTACCTTTTCCGACGCCCGGCGAGCCCAAGAAGACCCACTGCACGTTCCGGTCCTTGGGGTCCTTGGACGCGAGATTGGGCTTGGCCCCCATGTGTGGGCTGTAAGACGAAGCTCCATGAGCATTGGGCTCGGATGCTATGCCTGAATACAAGCACCGCCTTAGATATGTGAAGGAGGAGTGAGATGCAAACGAGGGTTTTGATAGGCGGGTTAAGGCCGCCATTGGAGAAAGGTTTCAGTTTGCAGAGAGAGTTCGTTAGGAAGTTGATAAAGACCCAAAGCTTTGAATGGAAGTTTTCACTTTTATGCCGCGTAACCCTAATGCCGTTTTTCTAGTTGACTACAAACGACGTGTCGTTTTAACGGTTTTGTTGGACGAATTGCTCAGCGAGTGCCACGTGTGATCTCGTTCCCCACAAATAAACAAACGGTCATAAACGTCGCCACTAAATGCACACGGCGTCCAACGAACTCGGAACTCGACTGCTTTCCTCTGCTGAGAAAGCATGGCGGTTACTCTCTCTGCTGCAACACTCCTGTACAATAAACTCCAAGTTAGCAGGAGCACCAATCGCAATTCGACACGTGCACTCTGCTCCAACCCATCTCCGAATCGAAACGTTAGCTTCGTTCGCAACCTCAGTAACTGCAACGGACTGGTCAAGTTCTCACCAGGGCAAGGGCAAAGCCAAAGCCATGTCGTAGCATCTGCAGTGTCTGGTTCCCCAGGCAAAATTTTCTTTTCTCATAATCTGTTTGGTTTCCTAGGAAATGACGGAAAAGGAAAATAATTACAGTTCTTATATATCTTCGTAATCCTGTGCAACAGGGATCGAGTCTACTTTGAACGGTGGAGATACAGCAAATTTATTAGACGCAGTGCAAGTGTTTGATTTGAATGGAAATGAAATTCCAATTACGGATTTGTGGAAAGATAGGAAAGCTGTCGTCGCTTTTGCACGCCATTTCGGGTCATTTTCTATTTCTGTAACTAAATTTCGATTAGCAATAGTTCTATATTCCTTCAAGATTGTTAATTTTTAATTTATTTCAGATGCGTCTTTTGCCGCAAACGGGCTGACTATCTTGCCTCAAAGAAGGTAATTACCGATTCCATAAAAATTGATATGCCTGCCACATGTTTAACATAAAATTTATGAACTATTTCTAGTAAATATCTTCTTCTTTTTCCTCATCATAATATAATTTCGAGAAATTTTAGTATGTGTAAATTATTGTATGGGATCTTTGTCAATTCCACAAGGCATACTAAAGCCTTTCCCAGAAATAGGAGATGCCTATGAACTTATTACTTTTTTTATTGTTGAATACATGCCTCTTTGTGAACACAGTTTAAAGCTTGTAACACATTTTATATATTGACAGGATGTAATGGATGCATTTGGTGTGGCACTTATTTTGATTGGACCTGGTAGCATTGACCAGGTTTGCCCTGAATACATAGCCTTGACCATTTACACTTTGTAGTTTATACTTTATACTAGCTAGATTGTGAGTTGAACTTTGCTAAGGCTCAGTAGCCAAGGCTTCTTTATCTATTTCTAATTTTGATATACTGTTTGATGTAAATCCAATAAATCTTTGTTGTAACCATGAGCAGTAATTTGGTGTAGGCAAAAGCATTCACTGAGCAAACAAAATTCAAAGGAGGTAAATTTCAAAAGAGCTTTTAGTGCATCTGTAAGTTTAATGCATCACAGTCACAGTCACAAAACTCTCTCTTGTTGTTTCAGAAGTTTATGCAGATGCCAGCCACTCCTCATATGAGGCATTAAGATTTGTTTCTGGGGTCTTAACCACATTTACTCCCAAAGTAAGTATGAAACATTGTATGCCCTTTATTTATGTGACAATGCATAGTATGTTGGGATTGGTCCAGCCCATGAGGTTTAATTGAAGATCTAGAATCTTCTACTTCTTTCTAGTTAGTGCAAGAGGTTTAATTGAAGATCTAGAATCTTCTACTTCTTTCTAGTTAGTGCAAGTTGACTAAAGTTCAAGAAGTTTGTAGAGAATTCTACAAGGCTTGGGTGGTGGACTTTTCTCCAAGTTTCTAGAAGGATCCAAGAGTTGGTGGACTTTTCTCCAAGTTGCTAGAAGGATCCATCCATGGCTATAAAAGGAGGATGAGGCTTGGCATTTAAGATCAAGCTCTCAAGGCCTTCTCAAGGTCTTCAACTCAAGGTGTGAGAGTTCACTAAGGGAGTTGTGTGTGAGAGGGAAGGCAACTTAAGCAAGTTGTCTTCTCAAAGTCTTCAACTCAAGGTGTGAGAGTTCACCAAGGGAGTTGTGTGTGAGAGGGCAAGGCTTGGATAGAGTAATCTTCTAGTTGAGAGAGGGTGTACAAGGGGTGTATCCTATTGGGTACAAGGGCTCGGGTTTGGGATTAAACTCTTGAGTGTAATTCTTGTACAAGGTTATTTCTCTCATAGTGAAGGAAACTCTTCGTGGACGTAGGCAGGATTTTGCCGAACCACGTTAAATTCTTGGTGCTCTCTTGTTTTCTTTTATTGGCTTGTGTATTTTATTCTTCCATCACATATTT